>VTPC01002641.1:0-36794 GCA_011009095.1 Ignelater luminosus | reverse complement strand
TTCTTATGTACCACTGACAAAATTCTGGGTATCTACTCCGATACATTTCTGCAGCCGTTTTCTTGTTCCTCCGACAGAGAATAAAACATTTCAACATGTCATATTTTTCACGATTCGAAAAACGATCCATTTAACACGATATTTGTCCACACAAGAATTGTACATAGACACAACGAAACTGACAATAACAATTATTTGATTGGTACAAACTGCAATTGTTTTATAATATCAAAAAAATGAAGCCCACTTTAATTAGAATTTTCACTCATTTGTTTGCAAATTATTATTTCGAAACCTCAAGGCCTACTACGGTTAAATCTTAATTTTGTATTTTCTTGTACTTTTTCTTCTTTAAACATAGTCATATTGTGCATGGTTGAAAAGCTCTTTTTATGACGATTTCAAAAATGTAGAAATCCAATATGGCGCCGATAAGAAAAACAAAAGTTGGATACGAGTACGTGAAATCTAGCAGGCATAGCATTTTTTTGAAGTCGTTTTTGAAATCCTCATTAGCCGCTATTTTGTTTCTAAAAATATTGTTCATTTATCTGTAATAACAAATAAATAAATCAGGATTTTAAAAAATGAACTTTTTTGGTTTTCACCCTCTATCTTTGAAACGGGGCAGATAATTGTCAATGTAACCATGGATTATTTATTGGCATATAAATACAAAACTTTTTCCCCATTTAACCAACCTTGTATCTATTACCGTTTCCAATATCCCCATGTAGGTCATTTTAAACTGGACACACTGTATAATATTCCCATGAAAAATAGTTTTTACCTTATTACTAAAACGCACTATAAACAGACTATTCAGCAATAGAAGAATCAAGTAGGAGTTCCATTTAAGGAAATCTGCATTTATCCTTCATCAGCAAAGTAAAACAAGATAATCAAGAAACTACTATTTTTGTATTTCAGAGTAAATTCTCTAGAACCAATTTACTGTTCTTTTCTACTCTTCTTAGTTGCTGAGAAATTTAGCTTTAACGAAAATCAGATATTTCTAATATCTAGTAGCTGTAGCTTTTTGAAAAAGCAAAAACTTCAATAAATTGATCTTCAAAATAGACAACTTTGTTATAATTTAATCCCTTCATTTCCTACAATTTCCAAGATCCCAATGGTGAGCTCAAATTTAAGACACTGTACACAATATGCTCATTTTATCTCCCAATCATTTGGTTTAGATATCAAAACAGCAGTCCGATGTGGATTTAAAACTTGGAAATTTAGTTATATTAACATTATTGTTCACTAAAGACACAAGTTATTACTTGATTTCACAGAACAGTTGTCTGTAGATTGTAGGAATGGACAGAGATAAAATGGACACAGTGTATACCTAGAAATGCACTATTTTCAAGATACCTGGTATTCAATTTTACTAAAAATTTCTTACTCTTTTTTATTACAGAAGTAACGTAAATTATTACAATAAAGACTTTCTTCATAGCTATTACTCTATGTCCACTATTTATAAGTTTCTGTCTAGATGAGTGAATCTTGATGGTCTAGATCAGGGGTTCTCAACTCCAGTTTTGCAGAATCCTAGCATTTATCTAAATAAACTTTTCTGGTATTGTCAGTAACTAAGATTAGAGATCCATTTTGTTTTATAAAGTTCATCAAATTAACATATGTAATATCATACATACCTTTTAGATGGAATCATTCCACTAATATGCAACAGTCAAGCTAAACATTTGATCAGAAAAATAACAATTTCACTTGATACTGATTCTCAATTATTTTATTCGCACACAAAAACTTACATCTGCCACAGGCATTCCAGTTACATTAATGTTCCAACTTTATGACTTTATGGTAAATAATTTTCTTCACAAAAAAATGAAAGCTTTATTTTCATCAAGTTTAATTTTGATCTTCTACAAATGTGCAAGCGGCAAACAGAAATCTTAATCATGATATTAGATTTAAAACATGGATGAATAAACCTTACAGTATGAAGAAATTTTTAAATGGTTTCCTCGCCAGCGAGGTTTTGATTATCATTCAAGTGTATCTTTATGAATGAATATGACTATACGAAACTCAAATTAATAGTTTAATTTGTTTCAAAATTACAATGATAGGTATTTTTAAATTTAAGGATTTATGAATGTTGCTAGATTAAACTTAAGAACCAGCTTGAAGAATAATAATTAATAAAAACATCTCTGTTAAATATTTTCATAATGATAAAAGATAGTAACACCTTTGCTATTAACACTTTTATTGCAGTAAAGAGTATAGCAAGACAAGTGTACAGGGGAAAATAAAAAGATATATTACAGCAATAAAACCTATACAATAACTTATTACAAATTATGTTTTTGCTATCTCATATATTTACAGCCAGTTCTTAGATTTAATCCTTAATCTTCTGTGTTAACAAATAAGAATATCACTTCTTGAATCATTTCTAGAATGAAATGTAAACTAATAAACATTATAAACAACAATTGTTAATAAATGTATTTAACAATAATAAATAATAAGTATATACTGTAAACAAGATTTACAATTTTACCAGAAAAATGAAAATTGCCACAATAAATAAAATAACATTCATTACACCTGATGAATAAAATAAAAATAGAGAATATGAAACTGCCTTAAGACACAATTTGCTAATAGATGAACTAATAAATGATTAAGAATAATAAATAAAAAAATCTAATACAATTTCATTAGTCAAAAGATATTTTAAGTTCACCAAAATGTGTTAACATGATGATCAATTACAAAATAATTTCTAAGTTTTAGAAAAGCCGTGCAATTTCATATTAAAAATTTGTAAAATATAAATGAGTGTAATTGTTCACTTTTTAAGTTTCTAATTGTTACTTTAGTGACAAAAGCTACTAAAACAATTAGTATTTCAAAATTAAAAAGTGCACCAACAACAAACATTTATATAAGTTTACAATTATTGATACACAAATTAATAAAAGTTACTGTACACTTGTCACTAACCTATTCAATAATGGCAGTGTTCATAGACCTGCTAACATTACACGAGGATCTTCAATTGCCGCTTTTATTTTACGTAAAAATAGTACAGCCTCACGTCCATCGATTAATCTATGATCGTAAGTCAAGGCGACGTACATCATCGGTCTTATAACAACCTGGAGGTAAGGAAATAAGTAAGTAAATAAATTAAATCAATTTAGAAAAATAATAAATGTAAACCGTCTTACCTGCCCTTTTATTGCTACAGGGCGGTCGAAAATTGCATGCATTCCTAAAATGGCTGATTGTGGAGGGTTTATAATTGGAGTACCTGATAATGAACCAAATACACCACCATTACTAATGGTGAACGTACCACCATCCATATCTTCCACAGCAAGGGCGCCTTAAACAAAATTAAAAATTTTAGACTTTTTTAACCTTCATTACGTGCAGCAATTACAATATTATACAGAAGAAGCTGAGACAGTGCAACAATGATAGTAGTAAAAACAAATCAATAGAAGTTAAGCCTACACAAAATCTTTAGCATGATTTAGCCCCTTATTCTGTAACCCTTAATAGCACTGTTATACAGTGTGTCCACATTTTGATGCTCACTATTGGGATCTCGGAAATTGTAAGAGATACGAAGTCGGTTAAATTAGAAAAGATTTGGCTATTTTGGAGATCAGTTTACTTATGCTTTTGTTTTTTCAATAAAGTTCACGGCTTACTAGATATTTGCTAAAAACAAAATTATTTTATTTTTTTTAAGTGAAACATCTCAGGAACGAGCAAAGATAGAAAAGAACAGCAAAGAGGGTGTTTTATAGAATTTACTCTGAAACAAAAAAATTATTTTCGCAATTGTCTTTTGTTTTACTTCGGCAGTGACACGTAAATCCAATTTTTTCTAATGGAATGCCTACTTGATTTCCATATTACTGAACTGCACGCCTTAAATGCTTTTCAGTGATACATGGTTTGACATAGCTATTCTTTTGTTTTACCGAGTTATGAAGTGAAAATCATTTTTCATTATAGTGTGCCATGACATCTAACACACAAAGTCGTGGAGTTTTATCAAAGAAATTCATTTGTTGTGCAAAAATTGCTAAAACAAAATAAATACGCTTTTATGGGGCATTAGCTGCTTATGTGATGCTATCTGTGAATGCTCAGTAAAGTATCTTAAAAGCGTCTTGTTTTGTTTTAGCAATTGTTACATAACAAATGTAATTTATCTGGCAAAAATCAATGATTTTCATATATTTAAAGCCACGGCACACTAGTGGGGAAATGCTTTTTATTTAGAAAAAATAACATAATTTCGTTATTGGCAAATATCTAGTAAGCCGTGAATTTTTTTGAAAAAACAAAAACATAAATAAACTGATCTCCAAAATAGCCAAATCTTTTCTAATTTAACCGACTTCGTACCTCTTACAATTTCTGAGATCCCAATAGTTAGCATCGAAATGTGGACACACTGTATAGAAAAACAAAGCATTAATGATTTTCAACTTTTGCAATAAGTAAGATCTTACTACTTAACATGTTTAGCACCATGAACACCAGTATCTGCAATGGCCATGTGGTACGTTTTGCCAATTTTAGACTTTCTTAGACCACAAAGGTCACATTCACCAGACACAAATTTAGGTCATAGCGATTACCAGTAGCAGACACCCTTATGCCTGTCATTGGTGTCACCATCATATAAGCAAAAATTAATACAATTTACAGAATAAATTCAAAAAGCAAACACATCTAACAAATTCCCATTGGAGTATGCAACTAAGAACCTGAGACATGGCATTATTCAGTAAGGTCATGGCCTACACAAAATAACTTAGATATAAATAAATGTAACCACTCAGCGCTACTCATGCTACATATAAAATAGACAGTGGTGTCTGCTATGGCCCCATGAAGAACCTTATAAGCAGACACTGGTATTTACTTTGGTGCTTAACATATTAACTTGAAATTCAAATCATTCTGTAGATCCTAATTATTTTTTTAAATTATTACAAGTTTTTATCTAAAAAGAAGTTTTCAATTGTTCCATATGTCTTAAATGAAAAAACTGAAAGCCATGTTCTACTTAATTCATAATAACTGTTTACTGATTTTATTATATAGTTTTCTTATGTATCTAGTTAGCCATGTAGTGCCCTATATCGTTAAAAACAGAGTAGGATGTCCAGTGAAATGATGTATTTACATCATTTCACTGGACATCCTACTTGATATTTATCAAATGGCAAATATGGTATCCATAAGAACGGTTGACGATTTTGACAATCTAAAGTATTAATCATAAAAAAAGCTGCCTTAAGAATGTTTTATCATCTTTTTATAGAAGTCAGAGGAGAAAAATGTAAACTACCACTTTACCTATTTTTTGATTATAAGTCGAAAACAAAAGAGTTAGCTCAAATTTCTTTTTAGATCATTAATCAACACAAAACTAAGCAAAAGTGTCAAATTTAAACCTATGCTCTATCTCTTATAATAAGCAAGATCGCCACACTTAAGCTTAAATTTGAATCACCCTATACAACAATCTTCTGAGGCCACTACAAGGTGTTTCTTTTAATTTTCATTTAGGATAGGACATGAATTATTTTATTATCTATCTACATCGAGGTTTACTTATCATATTTAGTATAAACACATTTTGTCATTGTCATTCTTATTACCTTTTCGTGCTTTTTCTCCAAGTGCATTTAAAGCTTGTTCAATCTCAGCATAATTCATTTGATCAACATTTCTTAAAACAGGCACAACAAGGCCTTTTGGTGTAGCAACAGCCACAGAAATATCCACATAATCTCTATAAATAATCTCTGTACCAGAATCATCAATAACAGCATTTATAACTGGTTGGTCTTGTAAAGCATATGCAGCTGCTTTAGCAAATGCCGACATGAATCCTAATTTTATTCCATATTTCTTCATGAATGGGTCCAAGTTTGCTTTACGGAATTCCATGATAGCACTGATAAACTTATAAAGGTTAATTTCACAAACAAAAAGATATACCATATGTAATAAAATACCTCATATCGATTTCATTGAAGGTTGTAAGCATTGCATTAATATTTTGTGCTTGTTTCAAACGCTGTGCAATCTTCTGTCGCATTCTGTTCATTTTCACTCGATGCTCAGTTCGCGTTCCTGCAATTTCTTTAGTTGGATCTTTTGGAGGAACCTACATAAAATCAGTACTGTTTTTATATCGCAAGCTAAGAATCTTTAATTAAATATACTTTAACAGTAGCTGCTTCGATAGCTTGAGCATGTCGTATAGCAGCAACTGGTATTTGAGTCATTGGGGCAGCAGGTCTTGGTGGGGCTGCAGCTGGTGGTGGAGGTGCCGCAGGTGGTGGAGCAGCAGCTGGTGGTGGTGGAGCTCTTGGTGGTGGAGCTGCAGCTGCTACAAATCAACAATTTAAAAATAATATTTGTTAATAAAGTTATAAACTGCTCAATTTACCAGGTGGTGGTGGAGCAGGCTTAGCAGCAGGTGGTGGTGGTGCTGCAGCTTTAGCAGCAGGTGCCCCCGTTGGTTTTTCTCCAGTAATATCCATTTTAAACAGAGGAGTATTCCCTTGAACTGTACTGCCATCTGGTAATAAAAGTTCTTTTATAATACCATGTCCAGGAGATGGTACAGGTATAGAAGTTTTATCTGTTTCTATTTCTGCTATAACCTCGTCTTCTGAAACATGGTCCCCTACTTTTTTCTGCCATCTAAAAAAGAGCAAAGAAGTTTACTATGCAGTGGTGTGGAAAAGTCCTGCATATTTTTCCTAATTATCTTTCATTATCCGACAGTTATTACACTAGCTCATTATCTACTTAAAATTTCATAGAAGGCCTTTCTCATAACAGATTACCTACTGCTTAATTAATGCAAAAATTAAGGTCCACTCAGCACTAATTACCATCACAAACTTTGATGATATTGTAAGTGTACAAGCTCTGCAATGACTTTTAGAATTCAATCAACATTAATTTCATCAAAAGTTACAAAATGGTGCCTCAAAAGAAACAAACAAAATTATCAGATCAAAAGTTATAGGAAACTATGTTTCATCATAAAGAAGGAGTGTCTAATTGTGAAATAGCTGCCAAAGTTAAGGGTAATCTGTTCTCAATTATTTGAGTTATCAGAATGTAATGCCACAATCTTGGATTAATGCGGTGTCCGTAAAGCTCATTTGCGACGAGGAAAAGAAAATGTAACAGAAAGAAAGAAAAGAAATGAAAGGGGAGCAATGCAAATCTTTTTGTAATTTAATGGTTACTAGCAAATAATAATTTACTGATTTTAGTATATGATTCGAATAAGGGCAGTACCTTTGGATAAGCCTCCATACTGACTTAATGGTTACTGAATAACAAGAAAAGAAAAAAAGAAATGCATACAAGAAAGTATGCTGAAACAGAAAAAAATTGATAACAAACCATGTGGTGGACAACCAAAAAAACCTCAGACGATGTTGTCCTAAGCAGAACAAGTCTAGCTAATAATACTGCTAAATAAACTAAGTTTTAGAGTGCAAAGCTATCAATGTTAGTGTACTTCTACTATAAGGCAAAGACTGATTGGTTATGGACTCTGTGTAGACCATGGAAGAAGCCACTTGTTTCCAAGAAGCAAAACGCTTTTGCTTGTAGTGAGCTAAAGAACATAGAAACTGGACCTCAGAGCAGAGGCAGAAGGTGTTATTCAGTGACATCAAATTTTAATATAAACAAACATTTCAAAAGAATTCCTGAAAAAGAATATCCACCAAAGTGTATACTTCCTACAATATGTCATGGTATGGGGTTGCACATCTGCCCAAGGCATTGGTCAATTACATAGTATCTGGGATTACGTTGGTTGTTCCAAAAATTTTGAGAATCAAACACGTAAAATTTTTTTTAAAAAAGTTTTTTATTAAATTTGTTCAAAATATTTATCACCAGCATCTATGGATAGTTTCATTCAAGAAAACCAATTTTCAAAACATAATTTCCACATTTCTTTAGACAATGCTCTTACCTCTTCTTCAAATGCCACCAATGCATCTTCAAGGGACTCGAAACGACGCCCTCGTAACTTTTTCTTTATTTCAGGAAATAAAAAGAAATCGCGCTGTGCCAAGTCCGGAGTGTATGGTGGGTGGGTGGCTGGCCGTGGAAATCAAATTATTCCGCAAAAAGTCAGATGTTTTACCGGCTGCACGTGCAGCAGCATTTTCGTGATGAAGTTGAGTGTGCGCAATCCCGCCCTCGATCGCTTTTCTTCGATCGCCCATAAGATTTGTGGTAGACAGATGGTAACATACCACTCAGCGGTAACAGTCTTTTATATCTCAAGAGGCACTGATGCAAAAAAACTGGCGATCATTTTTTTTCAACGCTTCTTGGTCTTCTTACTTTTGTTGGTCTTTCTTCACATTCGAACACCCACACTCGGGATTGTCCTTTAAATTCTGGATCAAATTGGTATATCCAGCTTTTGTCTCCAGTAACAACGTCAAATACGCGCTTAGAATTGCCATTATCAAATTTCCTAAGCACGTAGTGGCATCAATGGATTCATGTGCTTTTCTGTCCTTAAATAAGAAAATGTGGCACTCAACCGGACACAAGTTTCTTAACACATAGGTGTTCGTGTAGAATCGTTTCTACTGCTGCCGATCCAATGCCGATGATATTCTGGATTTCTCAACAAGTTAATCAACAATTATCTCTTATTAGTTTTTCAATGGCATTAACATTTTCTGGAGTGACTGCAGTGTTAAGTCGTCAGCTTCTTTCTTCGTCTATCATTGTTGTACGTCCTCGTTTAACTTCACTGTACCACCAATAGACTGTTGCCTGAGAAGGACTTTTTTCACCAAAAACACATTTAATCTTTTCACACATTCATCCACATTCAACACGCATTTGAAATCATAGTAAATCATCCCACAAAAATGCTCACGCTTCAACTCCATTGTAGCATTTAACTTGAAATACTATAAAAAAACAAGTGAATAGCAGAAACAGTTTGCAACTTGATCTGACAACTTAAAACAAGCTAGGCTATAAAATCCAATAAAAATATTTCATCAATTGCTTTCGGTTTCATCAAATCTCAAAACTTTTGGAACAACCAACTTATGAATACCACAAAGTGCCTTGAAGTACTGCAGAATAAAATGCTACCTAATGGGAAAGACTTGTTTGGAGAAGAATTTATTTTCCAGGACAATAATGCACCTTGCCATAGAGCAAGACTAATTTAATCAGTCACACAGAAAACTTACGGCAAAAGATAGCAAGCATCGTATCTAAAAAAAAATCCATGACAAAAACAGAGTTAATCAAATTTTTAGTTCAAGCTTGGTATTGCATCTCAAAGGAGTTAGGAAAACTGTGAATTCCATGCTAAGAAGATTCTTTCCTTTTTTTTTACATTGTCTGTACGGGTGTCCTGAAAACCAGGCACATAGAGCTACCACAGATCCCTGGGATCAAGATAAGATGATTTAACCTAACTTACCTATATCCTAAACTCTACCACTTATGAGATACAGGGTGTCAAAGTTGAATTAAAAATTTCTAGTTCTTTCTATGTTTCAAGAACAATGTGAGATACTGGATTGAGATTTTCTACATGCTTGTTACTTTAAGGTACCTAAGAATTTACATAGTTATGTATGATGATATCATTATCAGGGATATTGGGAGGGAGCTAGCTCATCATCCTCAATAAAATTGTTACACCACTGTAAAATTAAAAGATTCCTCTATTTTCAACAAACTCTGAAAAAGTCATTACTGAATTTGCAAAATCTGTCTGTCTGTCGGTCTGTATGTATGTATGTCTGTCTGTCCGAATGTTTTGTCAAATTTTAAAATTTTGACTTCAGATTTGGATTCTACATCAAAAACTATAGACAACGTGGTATCTTCGTTTTTTTGATAACTCTTCGAGAATAATAATGGCCACCAAAAATTGGAAAATTTTCAAAAATTCTTTTTTACTTTAGAATCATATTTTGCATCAAAAAATAATAGGAACGTGTACTTTTAGTTTTTTAATATCACCTCAGGAACATGGCCAAAATTTGAAAAAGTAACAAAACAGGAGTTCGTTGTGGTTATGCTTTGCATTCCCAGATGTTTGAAATTAGCAATCAAGTTGGCAAAGAAAGTCACTGTTGCATTTTGCCCACAGAAAGCACCGCTTTACTTTACTAGAATTCAATGGCCTATAGTAAGGTCATGGTGCACTTTAGGAAAAAAAGAAAATTTTTGAGACAACATATGACCTTATTACAGGCCATTAAATTTTAGTGATTTTGAAATACCAAATTTTACAAGAAAATGGCGGTACGTTCTATGAGAAAAATGCAAGAGTGATTTTTTGCCAAATTAATTGTTAATTTCAAAAATAGATGAATTTTTTAATTTCTCAGCAGCATAACAGTTTTCTTTAGGATAGTGAGCTAGCCACTTCCCCATTTCCCCACTTTTGATAAGAATATCAAATACAAAACTACATAAAACCATAGGTACCTTAGAAAAACTTAAAAAATCTTATCCTGATATCCCACCTTGTTCATGAAATATTGAAAAAAAAAACAAGAAATTTTAAATTCAACTTTGATACCCTGTATTTCATAAATGGCAGACTTAAAGGATGTAGGTAAGCTAAGTTAAATCATCTTATTTTGGTCCCAGGAATCTATGGTAGATCTATGTACATGGTTTTTTGGGACATCCTGTATAATCTTGCCATTAGAAATTAATTTGTTTTCCAATTATATTTCATAATCAAAACCTCTGTTGTTTTTCTTTTATAAAATTATTGAGAGTACCTACCTGTGTGATATAAGAGACTGATTAGCTGGAAAATATTTGAAAACAGCGCATTTAGAATCCAATTTTCCTCAATTTTTAAAGTGATGCAAGACTTTTTCACACTGCTGTACATATTGGTACCAATCAATTCTTATTCATTTTTAAGTTAAAGTTATTTAATTTTCTTTACAATGCATCCTTTATCCATAGCATTTGGCAATTACATCAGAAAAACTGTCAGCGTACCAAAGTCCAATAAATTGTAATTTTATGTTTGCTAATACAATTTCTTTTATTAATGAATGATCACACAATTTAAACAAATATTAAAATAGCTAGTAACTTTTTAAACAAACCTACACATAACTCAATTTGATAATTGAAAAATTAAATAGTTAATCCTGATTGTTACTAGTTACTGTGTTTAGAACTAAAATTAAAAAGAATTGTATAAATAATTACTTTTAAATTATACTAAGTCTGTATTTATTTATCAAGGACAAACATAATTATATGATGATCTTCCTAAGTGATTATACAAATTTTCGACGGTAGAAACTGAATCATACAGGTATAACATCAAAACTATAATAATCAATCATAATGTTGAAAACAAAATGCTTATATTATTATTAAAAATAATATAGATGTGATGATTGCTTGTAAGTCAGTTTTAAACCAAATGATTCACACTTGAAATAAAAAAAATTGGTAATTACACACAAAATATGAGCTACTAAATAAAAGAATGGCGAATATCCAAAACAAATCAAAAATACTTTTTAAACTATTCCTAATTTATATCACTATTTTGATACAATGCATATCATGTATCTTAACTTATGAATTCATAGTAATTAGATTTTCTTCAGTGTTTCTTAGAATTTGAACACTAAGGGCTGATTGCATCAATGGCAATGATGTGATGAGTTTTCAATTGTCAATCAGTTTTGATGGCGATCAAATTGATGATGCAATCATCCCCAAAACATATTATTGGTATTTGTTTAGAAACTATTATTAATTATAAATATACAGAAAAATTCCAAGTTATTGTTTTATTTTATGTTTATTAACATTATTATTGTAACAAAGAAAAGGATGAGGGCGCAACATGATGATAGTAGTATTTCATATCATGCAAGTAAATTAAAAGCTAATTTCTAATAACAAATACAAAATTTAAATTTAAATAAAATGCCTGTTCCAATATTATTCTTTTTTAGTCAATCACTCTATAAACTTTCTCTTATGAACTAGAAAAGAAATCTCATTGAACCCTATTTACTTTTACTATTACATAACAAAACTAATTTTTGAATAGCTCCAACTTATCTATTACAAGCCTCAATGACAATCCATAACGATAATATTGACATTCTCACTATACCTAATTTAAAAAAATTATCTTTCTTTGCCTGATAAACATGACGTATTTATTATGCATCGAAATAAGATAACACTTTTTAGTGTACAATGGAATTTGTTCTTGAAATGTATCATATTATTGTTCATAAAATTTACTCATTATCCTTATAACTCGGCATCTACCACTCCATTTAAATTTATTGTAATTTATGTAATCTTTTTCTGAATTTGCCTTAAAATAAAATACTAATAAAAGTATTTTCTTACCTTAAGTCACCTTCCGACACTGAATCTGGAAATGTTGGGGCATTTACGGTTACAACATCCCAACATGATGGAGAAGTCTTAAAACATCTTATTTGATGCAACCATTTAAGATTATTATTACTATATCTGCATTAATGTCAAACATGAAACAGAAATGTAAGGTTATGTTAAATTTACAAGTTTTAAAAGACTCCTACCTATTTAATACTAAATTTCCAGCTTGTACGTAAGCTTTTCGTAATGTTCTAGCACTGTGGTGGTATGCCCTTTCCTTAAGAGGTGTCTGAAAATCAAATACTAAAGAATAAAATGCTGTGATTACATAACTTACATTCTTTTTATATTTACTGATTACTAGTTATATTTAACCTGGAATTTCATTCACAATTACAATGAACTACAGTTACATAATGGAATAATTGGTATATAGAACGAGGGAAGAAGAAAAAATATTTAAATAGTATTTTAAAAGTTTATATTGACACTTACCTCACATATACTTCTTTCTAAACAATTTTTTATTATTCTAAGTACCGGCCGCGGCACATTACGCGAGGCCACAGAAAGCATACCGGCCATCACACTTTAAAAAAGTAGGGCTGAAGAAAACCACATGAGAAATTGCAGAAATTGGCTAAAGATCACGGAATTGTGTGCTGCCACGGTGTAGATATTTCTTGAAATATCACAAGTGTCAAAAAACCCAGGGGATTTTTTTAACACCAATGCGTGTAATCCGTGTAATCATTATTATTATTATGCAATATATTTTGGTATCATTTTTATAATCATATTGTTCACGATTATTTAACAGAAAAATTTTCGGTCTCAAAAACGGCAACAGTGTTTGATAATACAATAACCATAATACAGTACGAATATTCAAATTTCAAGTCTAGTTCCCACCACAATTGACATTCGACGGTAACCATAACGATATAACGCTAACAGCAACGATAAAAAAATTAAAACTATACATTTGAACGACTTAATCGAGACGTACGAGGCTTTGCTTCGGTTCTATCGGCTCTATAAACCTTCTATAAACATACTTTACATATTTTAGAGTTCCTCAATGTAGCAGCTGGATTCGTCAATATTGACAAAAAGTGCAGCTGCGAGTGCTGCATTAGTGTAACGTACTGTCAAAATTAATAATTATTAAGGCCCATTTACAACCATTTCGACATCGGCGTACTTTAAAGTCCAATTCTGAATTGTGCCGATGCTCAATTTTTGTTATTTACAATTACCACTTCAAGAATGAATTTCTGTGCAATGCCATCTCTTAGAATATTATTACAAATATAGTTTTAATTTACTAGCTTTTGTTATTACTGGCGTAACCTTTTGATGTTATTTAAGTTATGTTTATGTAGAATTGGATGTACCCAGTATCTTCTTGCTTTCCGTTAGTTGCCTTTTATATTATCAGTTTGGTATTGTCTCTTTAACACCAACACACAAGCTAAATTACCGAATAAGGCAACATCCATAATTATAGTATAACCTACAAAAGGCATTTAAAATCAACAATAAAAGCAATCTAAGTTTTAAATAAGGCAAACTAGTTGAATTTAATTGCCAACTTGAAGTGAAGATTTGCAGTTTGCATGCTTTAACTTCAACTTCGAAGTCAAAGTTTAGCCAATTCGACAGCGAATTTTTAATGTAAACTTAACACGAAATTCAGACTTCGCGGTTGAAGTGTGCCGTTAACGAATTGGTTGTAAATGGGCCTTTAGAGTGACCCGAGAAAGTGCAGTGCAACCACCCGAAGACGCCGCACTCATTCCGTGGTGGTGCAATTTACCAACCGAAGGCATAACACCGAAAAATACGAATCAAGTGTGCACTAGTGAGACCACTCGACGTACAATTAGATGTTCTTGGGTAAACCCATATGACGTATACCAAGATACCTTGATACCAAACAACCAACTTGATTAAAACACGCTATACCAAGATTCTCCCGAAAAAGATGTTCAAAATTATATTTTGATTATGGCTGCAACTGGTATATATAAGAGAATTTTTCAATTAATAGAGAAGTGGCCTATAGAGAAAACTAAATCTGGAAGGTAAAATTACTTAATTAACAACAGTTATTTTCATAATTCTTGACACTTCTTGTAATTACATAACCTCAAAGTTTATTAATGTTTTGGCCTTACGGTTCACTTCAACATGCTTTCTGATTAAAAATGGAATAGAAAAATCTAGTTCTACTTTTCTAAGGTACGGATGATTTAACTAAATCTAAACTTTTATCTTCTAGGGATTTAGGCCAATATTTACGGGATTATATCAATCAAGCTCAACGAGAAGGTAAATTTTTTGGTAACGAGCAATATTGGGATCGCCAGTACTTAGCATTACAAAGACTAATAAACAACGAACATTGTTTGAAGTATAATCGTGGATTATCTTCGTCTGCTACTGGTTTAACTGCTGAACAGTGTAATGCAGTGTTAAAAACAGAGACTTTAGAACTAATTGAAAAGGAGAATATTTCTTTTTTTAAAAGGATATTTTCTTCAAAACCAAAGAAAACTGCTGAATAATGTTTAGGATAATAAAGTACGTTAGTAAAACAACAAACTTACGTTTGTTATGTACACAAGTAGCTTATGATATTCAAGTAAATCCTCCACATACACCTGTTATGGTTCAAGAAGTGTTAAATTATTTAAAACCTCAACCAGATCGAGTAATTTTGGATATGACATTTGGTGCAGGTGGCCATAGTAGAAGAATTCTTGAAAGTGCACCTAATATTAAATTATTAGCTTTAGATAGAGATCCTGTTGCTTTTGATTACATGACAAAATTAAATGAAGACTATCCCAATCAAGTGATACCATTACAGGGTCGTTTTTCTGAATTGCCAGATTTATTGAAAACCCATAATATACACCAAAGTTCTATAGATGGTGTGTTATTTGATTTTGGATGTTCATCAATGCAGTTTGATACTGCAGAGCGAGGCTTTTCAGTGTCTAAAGATGGTCCGTTAGATATGAGAATGGATGGTAATCGATTTCCTGATAACCCAACAGCAGCTGATATTTTAGCTTCTGCTACTGAAGAAGATATTTATAAAATTATAAAGATATATGGTGAAGAAAAACAAGCTAGAAAGATAGCTCGAGCTATAGTTGAGGCTCGTTATTTATTTAAACGTTTAGCTACAACAGAAGAGTTAGCAGACTTGGTTGATTCAGTATGTGAAGAAGAATATCGTTTAGATAAATTGCAAAGGCGTGCACATAATGCTACCAAAACTTTTCAAGCATTAAGAATATTTGTTAATAATGAACTAAATGAAATTAATTATGGATTAATTTTAGCACGAAAATATCTTAAGTTGGGAGGTAGATTAGTTGCAATAACATTTCATTCATTAGAAGATACAATTGTTAAAAGACATTTATTAGGAAATCTTGTGCAAAATATGGCAAATGCATTACCGCTCAAATATAGTAGTCATGCACTTGATATTAATAAAGGTTTTATTGATGGAGCTATGGAATCAAATTGGAAAAGTTTGCATAAACATGTCATTATACCAAGACTGGAAGAAGTTGAAGATAATCCTAGAAGCAGATCAGCAAAACTAAGAGCAGCTGTGAGAGTGAAATGATTTTTTTATGTAAGTTTTATTATTGTAAATAGAAATTTTGACATAACAAAAATATACAATAAAATATGAACAATTGAAATTTTAAAAATATTTAAAATAGTCCCTCAATTTCCCCTGTTTCAGTATTCAAATCGATGTCATAAATTGCTGGTCGTGTTGGAAGACCTGGCATCTTTGCTATCTGTAATTATAATATGATCGTATTTATTTATATACAGAAGTGATCATATGAAATGAATTATTTGTAATATACTACAAATAATGTAAAATGTTACCTCTCCACAAATAGGCACGATAAATCCAGCTCCACTTGATATGGTGATGTCATTAATCTTTAATACAAAGTCTTTTGGAGCTCCTTTAATAGTAGGATCTCCAGTAAGTGACAATGAAGTTTTTGCCATACATACTGGAAGTTTATCATAGCCCTGCAATAGAAAATGTTAACATGTTAAAATTTATGTTATAAAGATTTTTATCGCTTGGTTAATACCTCAGCTGTATATTTTTTTATCGTTTCTAGTACTTCTGATGTGCAAATTACTTTACTGGCACCATACATTTCTTTAGCAATTACGTTAATTTTTTCTTCAATTGGCAAGTTTAAGTCATAAAGGAATTTAAAGTTGGTTGGTTTATTACATGCAGCAATTACAGCATCGGCCAGATTTGTAGCACCCATACCACCTTCAGCCCAATGTGTGCATAGTACAGCTTCAAATGCTCCATTTTCTAATGCAGCTTGTCTTACCATATTTAATTCTGAATCTGTATCATTTCTAAATAGCAAATATTTAAAATTGATGTCAATGAATATAACGTGAATTAATACTTACGTATGCTTATTAATAGCAACAATGACTGGAACACCATATCTATTTCCATTACTTATATGTCGAATGAGATTTGGTAAACCATTCTTGAGCAATTCAAGGTTTTCGTGAGTATATTCATCCTTCAAAGGTGCACCAGGTGTTACAGCTGGACCGCCACCATGCATCTTCAAAGCTCTAATGGTAGTAACAAGTACAACAGCACTTGGCATATCTCCAGAGGCACGACATTTAATATTGAAGAATTTTTCCATACCTATAAACAAGTATGAAGCTTATTTTTAAAAGATAGATACATATAAACAAAATATTTTTACCAATATCAGATCCAAAACCAGCCTCAGTTAGAACATAACCATTTTCCCCCACCAATTTTAATGCTACCTTATCTGCTAAAATAGATGAACATCCATGGGCAATATTTGCAAATGGTCCAGCATGTACTAATACTGGTGATCCTTCCAATGTTTGCATTAAGGTTGGTTCAACAGCGTCTTTCAGAAGAACCATTAATGCTCCTGTAACTCCCAAATCATCAGCTGTAACAGGTGCGCCATTCTTATCAAATGCTACAACCATTTTGCTTAATCTCTCTTTAAAATCTGATAAATTATTTGCCAAAGCTAGGATTGCCATTATTTCACTAGCAACAGAAATTACAAATCCTGTTTCACGTGTTAAACCTTTCTCGGTTGGCGATTGTCCAACTGTTATTTTGCGAAGGTATCTGTCATTAAGATCCATAACTAAAACAGAGATTGATGAAACCATATTGCTCTTTATAGTTAAAATACTTCAACCTACCTCTAGGCCAGACTACATTGTTAGAATCGATGTTTAATCTGGCGAATTTTGCCTTTTCTTCCGGTGTCAAAGAGTTGGGATCAGTCTTATTGATTCCCAATCTTTCCAGTCTTCTCAGTTGAATATTCGAAAATTTACGTACACCCTTAGCAGTTGGTACGAGTCTGTCATATAATGCACTATCTGATTGAGTTGCTTCATGGAACATTCTAGCATCAAGTTGAGCAGCAAGAAGGTTATGTGCAGCTGTTATTGCATGAATATCTCCAGTTAAATGTAAGTTAAAATCTTCCATCGGTATTATTTGAGAGTAACCACCACCAGCCGCACCACCTAGTAATTTTATTTGTTTTATAGATGACGAATATACTTGAAAGGATGTGTAGACCTTACCTTTAATTCCAAAAGTAGGGCCCTGAGATGGTTGACGCATACATGCAAAAGCGTTTTTGTTTTTATGAACAGTAAGTGCTTGTACTAAACCTATGGTTGTGGTACTTTTGCCTTCTCCAAGGGGAGTTGGAGTGATTCTTGAAATAATAAAAGATTTATAAGTAAAAATGAGATATTGTTGGACATATATTTAGATTGTTCTATACTTTCTAAAGTATAACTCTGATTATGTTACTTACCCGACCACTACAACATATTTTCCATTTTTCTGGAATTTTAACCGATCTAGAACTGATAGTGCTACTTTAGCTTTCTTATTGCCATACTGTGATATTTCTCCTGGATAAAGACCAATTTCTTGGGCTAGCTGAACTACATCCTTGGGTTCTTGAGAGTGAGCAATGGCAATATCACTAAAATAAAGAAGATTTGCTTTTATATTTTTATATAATAATTAATAAAATGATTTATTTATGAATTCTGAAAATTAAAAGTAATATTTACAAAATTAAAAGTAGTTGTAGTTAAAATATTGTTCAGTCTACTTGTTCATAAAATTTTGTGATTGTAAAGTTGATTATTTATTAATAGTGTGCCTTGATATTGTTTTATTAAATGAAAAATGATATTTAATAAAACAATATCAAGGCAATGTCATTTTTCATTTAATAAAACAATATCAAGGCACACTATTTATTAAGATTTACTATTAGAGGTTATGTGGAGTTTAAAGATTCAAGACAAACCTATTTAGTTCAGTCAAAATACATAAAAAAAAGTTCAAACACAGCCAAGTTTTTGCATTTCTGTAAAGCTAAGTTAGTGAGTCATTGTTATGTGTGTAGATAATCAGATTGTTTGAAAGATATGTATGTTTACCAAGCAGATTTAGTCAGGGTTGATCCTGACTCGGAATGAATTCATGAGTATCATATCAACATTCAGACATTCATTTGTAGTGAGTTGTAGAGGCCCAAACACTTTAAAGATAACTAAGAATTTATGCTGTTTGTAAATCTTGATTAACGATGCCAGCTAATAAACAAGAATATTAGGTTATATTAACTAAATGAGGTTAGAGTGAATTGATTTCAAGTTAAATTTTATTATTGAATCAAGATACTAAACTTTCATTAATAAAAGATTGGATTAAAACAATGTAGTTTTTTCATATCTATATTGAAGTTGTGCCAGTGTTTTTAGAAATGAAAGTCTTCGTATAATTTCTAGCTTTACACTACTGACTACCATCAAAATTCAAGTTCGTCTTGTATAAGACACAATTTAATTCATAACAAATACACAAGAAATATTACTTTTAATATCGCAAGTTAGAAATTTATCAGATTTACCTTGGTACAGGATCTTGTAGTCTTAAACGTAAAGGTCTGAGATTCCATTTGGTATCAAGAAGGCGTTGAGCAGCCTTTTGTGCACTCAATACAGTATTTCTCATCAACATAGCCACTGTCATAGGGCCAACGCCTCCTGGAACTGGAGTAATATAAGATGCTACTTGACTAGCTTCGTGATACGCTACGTCTCCTACTAGGCGTTGTCCTGATTTCTTTGTTGGATCTAAATAGACAAATGTATACATTTATTGTCTTTTATTTATTCATATAACCGTGCCTATTGTAAATATCTTGATAATAATAACAATATTAATATAAATTACCTGGAATGGCATTGATACCACAGTCAATAACGACAGCACCTGGTTTAATCCAATCTCCTCTAACAAGCTCTGCTCTACCGATACCGACTACTAATATATCGGCTCTTTGACACTGAAACATATAAATTGCTAGGTCGATAAGAGAAGCTAGAACAATTAAATGATTATGCTAACAAAAATTACAAATATGCTGTTTTATTACCTTTAACATTACATATCAGCAAGCTAAATATCAACAAATGATTGTTAATTATACCATATTAATCATTTATTAAATATTTATGTTAGGTATTCCTATGATTAATTTTAATATGCTTACTTGTGCTTTTAAGTCTTTTGTCTTAGAATGACACACTGTAACGGTAGCATGATTCCATTTCAATAATTCAGCTGCTGGTGTTCCTACAATTTTACTACGGCCAAGTACTACAGCTTCTGCCCCTGCAATCGGTACTCCAGAGCGTTTTGCTAATTCTATAACACCATTTGGAGTACATGGTAAAAATGATGACAAGTCCCCAACTGCTACACGACCTTCATTTATGGTATTTAATCTGTGCAAGAATTTCAAAATGTATCAGTTTAACAGAAAAAAATTCTTATAGTTTCAGAACCTAATTTATGTAAATAAAGTAAACGTCCTTGTTTCAAAAATGTAAATAAATCTAATGGTTAGTTCTGTATGAAGCACAATTAATTGGCTTAAATTGGACTATCAGTCTCAATTTAAATGTTTTTTTCTCTGTCTATCTAGTTTAAAGTATTTATTGGGATGTGTGGAACAAAAAATTATTCAAGATGTACCTATCAATTTTATGCAAAAGAAACAAATTAACATTTAAAATATTTTATTAAAGTTAATTAAATGCACTTTATTTTAAACTTAAAACAGGTTTAGTAATTTTCAAAAACATTTTGAAAGTTTGAAATTTAGATATTTATGGATGTTTTCAAAGTGAATAAAATCTTTCTGAAGTTTTTAAATTCATACGCCTTTCTTTTATTCAAAAATTTATGTAATAGTAATTTTTTTCTTGGGTTGCATCGTATAATACAAGGTGATCAGGAAGTAATGTGTTAACTTTTGCCAAATATAGAGAAAGTTTTCATAAATCTACTATGTCTGAAAATACTTTATTTTTGAGAAATCTGCAAGACTTCAAGATTTGATGAAAGGACGTTTAATGTTTGAAAATTGCATCCTCTATTTTAAAAAGACTAAAAGAATAGAAGAGTTCTAGTTTGTGTGAATTTTCTTACCCATCTACATCTTTTTCCGGAGAAACCGTATCAGTGATAAGATGTGAATCGATTTTGGTGTCAGTATCTAATGGCATTTGTACAATTATACCATGAACATTTGGATCTGAGTTTAATTTGTTTAATTTCAACAGCAACTAGAAAATTATAAAATTAAGTGATACCTAATTAAGAAGCATTTAATAATACCTACCTCAGCTTCTGTTGTTGAGTTTGGTAAACGGATATGTTCAGCTTCAATTCCTATTTCAGCGGCAGCTTTCATTTTCATTCTAATGTATACATTTGAGTCTTCACGATTACCTACTTGTACTATAGCTAATCCTGGACGGAATCCTGGTAATAGTTGCTTCATATTCGCTACATCTTGTGTTAGCTGCACTTGCATTTCCCTTGAGAATAAAAGAGAAAAAAATAAATATTTAGTATGTATAATTATACAATTAGCAATTTATAATAATCTGATAAAATAATAAATGCTTACTTTGCAATCTTTGTTCCAGATAATATCTCTGCGGTTGGTATTTCTTTAGTTGCCATTTTAAGATAGTATCCTGGAAAATTAAAGAATTTACACCACTCAATGTGTTTTCTTCTTAAAGCAGTTGTTGCCGCTGTGCTTGTACGAATTGAAAAGAAAAAACAGCATTTGAAATACGTGGCTATTGCCTCAAAAGAGATCAAAGGTTATCGAAATCTTAAATAGAACTTTATCAACTTGGTTCCAAATAAGAAATATGTTACATAAATAATATATTTTTCTACTGACATCATGTGAAGTGCCAATTTTAATTAGTGTAGTATAAATAGTAATTTCTCTTTTCCATATATACAAACATATACTAATGTGTATTCTTGGAGTTATTTGATTGTTCTTTATTAATTACTATGTACCAAACTAGAAATAATTTTGTTTACTTTGTGCTAATTCAGTTAATTTGAAAATAAAGATAATGAAATTAGAGAAATAATAGATAAGAAATAAACATTTTAAATTAGTATTAGAAACTTTTAGTAGAGAAAACAAATACATTCTAGGAAACGCCTTTTATCAGTATTTTAGTGTGATATATATATCACAAGTTGAAATTATTGTTTTACAAGTTTACCAAAACATTACAACTTATCCCCTTTTTTTAAAAAGAATTATTCTAATTTACTTCTGTTCAACATTTCTTATATTGCCTAAAAAAAATATTTAAATGCTACTTAAGAATCAAATACAAAAATCCATAACCCTTTTTATACAAGGTGTAACAGATAAGTGTCCCAATTGCATATATAGTCTATTATTTGAAGAAAAATAAAGTATAAATGGTAAAACTCTAATTATATTTATTATTGTATAGATTTTCATTTGATAAGAATTATACAAAATGCAGAAAAATCTAAAATTTGCAAAATTCTGTTTTCTGTTGTATGTTTCACTGTAAATATAAAGCGATCATTAAAATTTAAGTTCCCAGGAGGTTATGAAAAAAGAAATCATTCCATAGAATTATCTGTCAAATTGACAGTTTTCATTAGAAACAATTAGAAATCATCAGTTTATAGGTTATGTGTTGCGTCTAAAACTGCACCCTACAGAAAAATTTCACAGCCTACTGGTAATTGAAATTTTAATGATTGCTTGTTACTACCACATGAAATTCATTGTGCAATATAGGTATACAGCGTTCACGATGTTTCTGGGTTTGAGTATTGTAAACCGGGCTGTTTATCTATTAACTCGGCTTGTAAAACCTCATTGACGCTTAATGTGTTTTAAGGTTAGGATTTTATGACAGTTTAACTTCACGCTGTTGGTTTTTTTTGTAACCCTGTAAATATAAGGAAAACTTGATTTCTTTTTAACAAAACAAAACTAATCGGTACTAAACGTTTATGCAAAATTCTTGATCGCGCAACAGCGCCAAATGCAACCGCAGGTGCGACAATTTTCAAAAAAAAAGAAAACACTTCCAACCTAACAAAATGAAAGCATGGCCTGTTACGACCCCGAAACATCGTGAACGGAGTCTACACATGGGAATCAAAATAAAAAAGAATCAAAGTGTAATAATTTCAAATTGATTTTATGTTCTTTAAAAATCTTGATAGCTAAGGACCAGAGATCAGGTCGCCATGACGTCAAAACCAGCTTTCAATTTAGCTGTTGGGTAACCCTGTTATTGCAAGATTTTATTATTAAGATTTTATTGTAAAAATGTTGTTCTTCTTAATAGCCAAACATCTCTAGAATGACGACTTAAACTCTGGTTCCTATTGATAACTGATACAAAGTGTTTAATTAAAAAAAAAAAAACTCAGAAAAGCTATGACTGATATTTTTTGATTGCTCAGCTGTTAGAGTAATGATTGTTCATTCTATTGTTTAACATGGATGCTGCAACAGTCATTAATTCCAGTAATGTTAAGTGCAATTTTTAAATTAGGAAAGTCGCGGAACCAAAATTCGAAATCGGCAAGAACCGGTTCCTCCTGTAAATTATAAGATTCCTGTTGAGGTTCTAAATTTGATGATATAACTGCATTACATAGGTTTTGATTCCAGTTCTAATATCGTTAAATTTAATTGGTTCCGATACCGATTTCGGTTTTTTTTTGAGTTCCGGTTTTAGTACCGTCAAATCAGACATTTTCAGATTTCCATAACTGTAATTGTCATTGCATTTTTATTTTAGTCTGACTAAAAAAGAACTTAAATAACTAATAATAGATATAAACGATTAAGAATGAGATGAAATTTTAGACCACGTTTATGATTTGCATAAAGAAGTGAATCAAGTAAGGACCCAAGTAAAGATTGGAACCACGCAACTTTTGGCATCAGTCAAATACCTCGGTCAGTGGCGGTTGGTGACCTAACTTCAGGTGGTGCCAAAACCACGTGTTCGTCGCTTGATTGGTTTGTTTCTGTATAATCTGACAATTTTAACCAATCAAGCGACAATCACGTGGTTTTGGAACCACCTGAAGTTAGGTCACCAGCCGCCACTGACCTCGGTATTACATTTACCCCTACTTTGAGATGGAACGACGAGCTGTGCGTGAACATCGTTCAACAGCGCTGCGGCTTGCTCTCCAGACCAAAGTGTATCCAGACTCTGCGGCGGCGTTCCATCATGGACATTGTTACACACCTACAGAACCCTCATCAGATCCGTTATTGATTACCGATTCACAGCTTTCGCCATCGCGTCGCCATATGCGATAGTGTGTGACCGGACATGGATTCCTCCTATAGATTCTGAATTCATTAGGGGTCGATACGTAAACAGGGCAGTAGAACAAAACAAACGAGATTTCAAAATTCCATCTCCACTTTTGTATAGAAAAGAAACTTGAGCACCCGTCCTCCATCCTCATGAGATAATCGATAACCTGACCCCCGAGTTGGTGAACATCTTACTGGACACCCCTTCGTGTACAAAGGACCTTACTTACCCACCTCCCGCGCGACATAATTAGCGATCCTTGCTCTACGGGCGTATCCGGGAGGTCCAGTGATTAATCCCCGGACCGACTGTTCTCACTACGATTTTACCGCGGCTTTTCCTTAATAATAAAACTAAACGCCGGAGTAGTAGTATAACACAACACAACCAGTTCCTTCCCCATATCAACAACGAGGAACCGTAGCTGCGTAGTTTCTACTACGAACTAACTCACAACGAGCATCACCTGCATCGAACTTGTACACCCTCCCCTTCTCCCAATTCAATTTACTTATACCGTTGTGGACGAAAAAAGAGTCGACCTCTTAGAATAGCCTCTAGTTCCCAGAATGCAATTTATGCAAATCTTAGTAGGTACTGTCGTCGCGTCAGGGGAGGGTACACGATACTCGAGGTATGGGATAGGGGAAGTCATATGCAATTACTGTTCTAATTACAGAAGAGTAATAGCTCTAACTTTCTTTTATCCATGGCTTTATAACAGTTTGTGAGGTCGTTGTTTGCCTTCTCCTGGAACACCAGCGAGGACAATAATGTGCCGAGTGTTTTTGGAAGAAAAAGGACCGATATTATTGAATCTTTCTAAAGAATGACATTTAACCTGCTATACTTTTGAAATGGCACGTGTAAGGGCTCTTCACAAGTAGAAGAAAAGATGGATGGACCAATAGCAAAATTTAATCTTCAAAAAGGAAAAGGTGTACAACCCGCTAGAAACAGTTTGGATCAAAAACTTCTTGGTGAGTGGATTAGGCCGTTCGCGGTAGTAGACACTTGTTTACCCCAAGTAAAATCATATTTTAGCAGGTATGATTATTTTATTAATGTAGACAAATATCATCATACTTATTATTCTGTTAATTTGCCTTGTTGGAAAAGTTATTCCCACAAACAGTAACTTACTATAGAATTTCTCAAAATAAATATTGTCATTTAAGAACAGAAAGTCTAACTGTAAGTTAATATATTAATGTTAGTTACGTATAAAAATAATTTCCTCGCCACAACAATATCAAATTATGTTGAATTTGGAAGTTCTAAGTAGAGCAGAAGATTACTTTTCATTAATTGATTACTATACTACTATGTTGAATGTATCTGTCTTAAAAGATATACCTAATCCATCTTACAGCTTAATATTGCTGTAGCTTTTAGCATAAACCGAAAATCATAAATCCTAGAAACAAATAGAAATGCATAATTATATACCAATCTACCATATATCTGAATCACCTTGTATACTATCTGGGAAAAGAAATTTAAGAAATATAATATTAATTTTTAACAGTTAAAGAAATAGAGTATTACTAATCAGCTACAGAGTAATCTTACTACAGGGTTTTTTTATTATCACTTATCAGTATTTCTTGTTGGTTTTGTTTGAATGCACAGATATTTTGGTATACGGAAAAATTATATCAATTTTATTGCATCATATTTTCGTATATTCGATACTTTATTTTTATCATAAAAGAAGTAAAATCACTTATTTCTTACATAATTATAATTATAAAATTTTAGAAAAAAAAATTTTTAATTTCTGTGTTAAAACTTTAAATATAGATCACATGGGTTAGGATCACATGCTTGAAGTATTTTTAAAATGCATAACGAACATAACGAATAGTTTTGAAGGTTATAGAAATCTATAGTTTTTCAAGTTTCAGTAACGTATACGCTGGTTTCAGTTATGTTGCTTTAAAATTCTGTATGAATAATTAAAAAAGCTTTATTGTGTAAAACATATTTAATTCAAGAAACATTATTAAATAACTAAATAAATAAAATAATTCAATTACCTGAAGCATGTTACCTCGAACCTCGAATAAAAAAAGGAGGGAAACTAAATTAGAGAAATTTCAATGCAATGAATCATTTCCTGATCCAGTGTGATACAAAATTTGAAACTTTTCTTCTTTAGTTCCTTTAGTTGTAGCAAGTACCTATTCAATATTTACTATAACAAGATATTTATCTCAGGGTTTAGATGGAAGAACAGGCAATCCTGAATCTCACCGCCTGTAATTACTCTTTGCTATGCTTTATTATGATTAGGTTCATTTTTGTACAGTTGTGCAATAAAGACAACTTTTATTCTTATTATTATATGAAATTCAATAACTATGAAAAATATATTGGTAATGCAATAAAACTAATTATCAATAAACATAATATATAGTTACCTCTACAAAAACTTTTATTTCCAAATACTTGCAACCCCAGTAAAAATACTCGCGATTTGAACATTAAAATTTAAATAAATTATGAATAAATAAATTAAACACTGTCTAACTTTATTATCAGTTTTTCTAATATAATTCTAAAAAGGTAATTTTCCCTTTTTATATATAGTATAGAATGTTGTAATATCATTTGCGTTACCAGGGGTCGTGAGACAAATAACAAAGGTTATCTTTCGAAGTTGCAAGAGATGTTCCTTGTTTGTTCAGAATTGTTTTTCTGCAAGGGTCTAATTTTCGTAATAATAGTTTTATTTATCGATGTTTGACGTCAAATATAGGTTAAAAATATAACAGTTTCGAATCTCCCTCCTAGACTGAGTTTATTCAGGGTCGACAAAATAGAAAAGTTAAATTGTAGGGGATTTTGAGCTATTATATTTAGATAACTGTTTTTCATATCTCAATATTTGACAGTGACGTTCGTAAGGCTTTCGAAGGTTAGTTTTCTGGATTTTAATTAAAATTTTTATCAAAAAGGCTGTGCATTAACAATTTTATGTACACTTTGATACTAAGATGTTTCTATTTACAGGACTAGATTAGTGTTAAATATAGTTTTCTATTAATCGTCTTTTTTGATAAGGTGTTTGAGGAGTGATTACATAAACCACTATGAACATGTTACTGCTTTTTAAAATTTTATTTTTTAAATTTATTTAAGTTGTTCAAGTGATTACAATCTTTTTTCCTATTGTAAGATTCTTATGATAAATAACTAACATACTGAATTAATATTTCTAGCAGTTCAAATAGCAGCAACCCACAATGGCAGATAAGGTAGAAATTAGTAGGCCTATGAAATTCCCCTACACCTTCACTGCAAAATTAACTCAATTCCCATGGAAATATTATATTAACAACAACTGGGTGTACCGATACTATTTTATCGCTGTTGCTGTTACCTTCCCGGTGTTTTATAAAATTCATAAACTAGGTAATATATTCCTCGTCTCAGTAGAACTATTTTTGTTATTATAATATTATTTTGTTACAGCAAATTCACCAGCAAATAAGGCGAAGTGGGCTGAACAAAAACGCAAAGAAGCAGCTTCACATCATTGAGTTTAGAATGAATGAATTTTAGTAATGTTTATTCGCATTTTGTCTGTATTGTATATTATATAAAAATTGTACAAGTAAAATAGAGAATTGCTAATTGAGAATCTTTGATTTTTCAATATGTAAATGAAATTAATCAGTGAATATTTGAGAAATTAAATCTTAAAACTATTGAGTTATTTCTTTTCTTTCTATTGGAGAAAATATATCGACAAAACAAATTGAGTGTCTTCTGCAATCATAGGTTTATTAGTAACAGTTTAACTGTATAGTGAAAACCGCAATTCTTGAGCTGTGGTTCACAAAATATTTTGAGGTTTCAAACAATATTGAAATTAGTCTCTTTCACCCTTTTTAAAAAGTCTGAATAATAACAGTTTTAAAAACCACTGTTATAGAGCATGTTTTGGCTTGTTTTGCATTGGTAGAGTTATCATCAGATTCGTAAGATGATAAAACAGTACATACAAACTGCACATACTATAATAACATAATATTGTTGAATTATTTATTGAATTCATTATAATATCGATACGGCTTTATAACATCGATATGTCAAATTTATTGCAAATGTTTATCATTGTCAACTTTTAACATTGACAACAAGTTGCAAAGTATCAACTTTAGAGGTTGTCATGCAAAAAATTAATTTCAATCGTTTTTATTTTGTATTTTTGCTAAAACTGTTATAAATAACAAAACTGAAAAATTAGTTGATGATTTTAAAAAGCAATTCATTACAATGTATGTGGTTCTCATAATGTATAATAATTATTAGTAGGTATTTCATCATTCAAGATTTGCTTATCATCTTACCCAGATATGTTTAAAATTTTGGAATTTCTATTTTATTGTTTGGTTGAAAATAAATGGATCTACTTTTCTAAACATACTGTATATGTTAGAAGTATTTATAACTTATAAGAACTCTTTTTTCATAGTTTGAACAAGAAATTCGTGTGCGTTTGAAAATCCTCATGGGTCTTTTACTGTTTGACGTCGTTTTCTAGCGTCCCATATTGTACTTGTTGGAATTCCAAAATGTGCCATATTTCAACTACGGAATCTCCTGTGTCTACTCTTGGAACCCAAGGGACGAGAGAAACCCCTCATGTCCACTTTGGACTTACAATAGGGCCGTGGTCGTGCTAAGGTTCAAGGGACTCTCTGTGATCGTTTTGGAGCAAGTGGGAGACCCCCGTGTTCGCTTCGAAGAGTCCGAGGGCGACCTCCCATGTCTGGTTCGTGAGTCCGAGGAGGAAATCTAGTCCGCGAAATTGTTTTGCTTTTTTGTACTGTCCCATGTTTGTTTGTACTAAATCTGAAAACCCTACTCGTGAATATTAAAAATAGTCAAGGTAGGTTTTTTTTAAACTTAAAACATGAAATACAATGGCGATTACAAGTTTGAAAAAATGCTGTTTTAAGTTTAATATTAGTTACTTAATACAATTTAATGCCATTTTGTAGTGTTCATGGCCTGTACATCTTCTAAACAACGACATAGACACGTATAACATTTCTATACAGTGTTTTACTCAGCTAAAAAGGAATTTAAAAAAATGACATAAAAATCTTTATACGGTGACCCCAATTTATGACGCCACAGGTAGGCAACACATATTGCAGACGAATGTGAATCCTACATATAACTTCTGTTTATTGAAATTCTTTAAATGGCTAAAGTTCAAAGTTTTGTTGTGTTGTTACTATTATTATTATTTACTGCCCTTGTGCAAAATTTTGGTAACTATGTATGTATGTATGAAAAAATTCTTGTCATAGTTGCAATGCATTTTAATAATCTTGGAATATTCTGCTTCCCACAGTTATCCCTTTTGAAGATTGGAAACTCTTCATGCAAGCTGTGTTGCCTACCTACACGTTGCATCATAAATTAAACAAATTGCAGAATTAAACTTAATTAATTAGGCAGTAGTAAATCTATCAATGTAAAAAAGAGAACCAAATAAAATACTAGTGAAAAAGTAGATTACGATATTCAAGAGATTTAAAGAAGGAAACTAATTATTTGATTTTACTCAAGAAAGATTCTGCAACATTTAAAAAGAAATCTTACTAAAATTAACCTACGCTTTAATTAATTAGGGAATAGTGTACCTATTATTGTAAATAAGAAAATCATATAAAACAATAGAAAACAGATTACAAACCTCAAAATATTTAAAGAAAAAAAAGATTTATCTGATTTTTCCAAAAAGGGCATTTTCATTGCTATTGTATAGGGAAATCTGATTTACCCTGAACAACACAAAACGTGTTATTGTATTTAACTCAAATTTAGAAAAAAAAATAGATTTATCCGGTTTTGAAGAATTTTATAAGGTTATACTTTGCTGATTAAACCGAGTTGGTAGTTTACCTAACAGTCAACGCTGTTAGTAGTGTTGCATAGTTGTAACTAAACCTTTGAAATTTACCACTTCGATTACTACAAGAACAAGAAGTTGAGGAAGGCAGACAGGTATTAGCATCAAGGAGAAAGTATTTTAGGTATACTTAATACGTAAGAGCACGTGAACAATAAGCGCAAACAATCAGTTGCAAACAGACTACCACGCGCTAAAAGAACAATATCCGCTTTTTTGCGGCAAAGTTAAATTCCCAAAACAGTAAAAGAAAAACCAAAGCGTGTGATGATATAACGTGTGAAAAAAAGTGCGTGCACGTGTTTATAATAATTTTAGATATTTTTGCATTACTTTTGATATTTTTTGTTCTTTATTTAAATTTTGCTATTAAAAATGTTAAGTGTGTGACCAGTTTCTTTTTGATGGCATTTTAAATGATTGTGTTTAAATGTAGTGTTATACTTATAACAAACTAGGAAGACATGAAACATTCATTAAAATTGTGCGATTCTGATTATTTATCTGTTTATGTAAATATTTACAAAGTGTTGTTTGACAATAAGTGTTAAGATGTGATTGACAAGATTTGGAAGAAAATGGCCCTAGTCGAATCCTGCTTTTGTTGTAGTTTGGCAATTGCAGCTGGATTTCTGGCGGTTTATCTTTTGGTAAGTTTTTAAAATCTGGAAATACCAACAATTTTCTTTTATTCTGTGCACTTGCTTTGCAATATTTAACCATGACCTGCTTACCTTTGAAAAATAGAGAAATGTTTGCATATTAATTCTGCAACTGAAAAAGAGAGAAAATCAGTAATTGTTTCGAGTTTAAGTTCTTTTTATATTTTTATTGAAAACAATAATGAGAATAATTAACGCACATTTTAATTGACTCGTTTTGATTTTTTTCTCATTAAATTAACAGTTATATTATTAATTCAAAATAACTTTTCTTTTAACCTAGAACATTTTCAGTTCACATGTAAACAATAAAAATTGAAAACCAGTCGTATTTTCGGTTCAAACTATTGAACCGGTTTTCCTGATGATTTATACACTAAAATATGCAAAAAACTTAAAGGTGTGTAAAATATACTGACAATCAATTGTTTATTGTTGTTTTTTCACTTCAGTTTAATTTTAATGACTGGTATATACTATTACAAAAGCATGTTAGTTACAGCAAGGTTTTCGATCTTGAATATTATTCAGAAAATCCAATGTCGCTAATTTAAATACCCACTTAAGACAATAATATTCATTTCAAGAGTGGGCTGTGGAACTGTAGTGTTTGCTACTTAAGATTGTTTTGATTATCTGAAGTGTTAATTCCTACACGGAAGTGTAGTATTAGAAATATACTATCGTATAGGAATTTTATTATAAAAATGTTTTTTTTTAAAACTACGCGTTTGTCTCTTGGCATATTCTTTAATAAAAAAGAAAATATGTTTATAACTCTTGATATTTAACAAGAAAAGCTTTTTCGTAATATTTTCTTATCCTAAATGTCAAACCATTAGTTGTTTGATATGTGTGTTTGTTCTTTTGATGTAATCGAATGATCTAGACCGGGCAAAATTAGGTTTCCTGTCATGTAAAAACTTAATTTTGTAAGGATAAGATGTTGAATGAATTATTTATGAAATATTCATGTTAATTTACAATACTACTAGGAAATTATATTTTACTTCAGGCGATATTTGTTTACAAATATCGGCGGATAACGTAATTCGTTTCTTTCCATGTCATTCTCCTCATTTACTTTTATTGCTGCCTTTTCAAATCTTTTTCCATTAGTTTTTGCTTCCAGTACAATTTATGTAAACCAACCGTTTTAGTTGGTTTAGCTCAATAATTTCATTAGAACAGTAATTCTATCTGCACTCTTCTTGTTATTTACTAATTAGCTACTTTAATCATAATCTCACCTGCTGGTATACATATGTAGTACCTGTTTGTTTATTTAGAGAAAGAAATTCGTTAAGTAGGTATACGGTAGAACTTGAGCTATGTTTCTACTTATGCTTCCATATAGTAGTCTTCGTTTGCTTTCATTTACTGTAGTACTGCTACTGCATTTGTCTCATTAACATATTCTACTTACTGGTAGATCTATTTTACATCCTGGTTTTGTTGAAGGCTATATTTGTTTGTTATTATTAGATTTAGGATTTGCATACTAAGTGACCCAGATGGAGTAAATATTAAGTTCTTATATGCAGTAGACTTTCTTCTTCTCATTCTTCTTTTTCTTCTTAGATTAATTTTTTATTGATCGTAACATACTGTCGATTAACTACCTCTCATTTCCTTTGATAGGGAAAATAATATTTCTGACACTAAATTGAAAAAGATCTAGACTAATGAAATAAAATAACTATTACAAACAGTCTTTGTTATGACTCATTTTAGTTTTATTAGTAAATTACTATTTACCCCTTTACTAGATCAATAATCAGTACTGGTTTTTCAAATCTTATTGAGAATTGCCACAAAAGCTCTAGTTCTATTTAATTCAAGAGAAACACTTTTTAATTTTCCTCGTATATTGATGAAAGGTGTAAAGGATAGGAGATTACCAATGTTATTTAATTTATGTTATGTTTTAAAATACATGTTGAAATTACATAAATTATAATGCTTAATAAAAACTGCTGTATGTATAGGCTGCAAGGTAAACCAGGAAATTAGAATTTAGGATGAAAAATTTTGTTGCGACTGTATGTTTTTAAAACTGGTTTTTAAATTAAAACAAATTGTAATCATCATCGGTATTTCTATATTCTATATGATTAATTAACGCTTAAGAAATATCCTATGAATGTGTCACCTGGTTACAAAGTAGAATACACAAATAGAAATTCCAATGTAAGAATGGTGACGGTGAGTTTTAAAAATTGTCAAGCAAATAACATCTAACATATTCTTTTTGTTCGTTTTTATATTCTAATTAAAAAAATATTTTATAGAAAAATTCATTCTATGGTAAAAAAGTATACCTAGTAGGTAGTCATCATCATGAATGAAAGGTAGTTTATCTAATACAAAACTTACCTTCCTTTTTAATTACTGTTATTGCTACCGTTACTCATGATAGTACTGTCAATAATGTTTACTTGAAGTTGATGGTCTAGAAAAACCTATAAGTAGGTATGTCTAATAGTTATTTAAGAGCGTAAGGAAATAGTTTCATTGATGTTTGTATTAGCGTTCGTGTCTTGTTTTGATTTACTAAGAAAAACATTTGATGATGTATCTTAGACATTCTCAGAGTTTTCCATAAAGATATTACACAAAATATTTAAATAAATATTTATAGTTTTATAAAAATTAATAATCGGTTTCTCGTTTTTTCAGAATTCTGCGTATAATTTCGTGTTTTGCTTTGTTTCTTGTTTTCGTTTACTCATTGGAAGATTTCCTAGTTTGATCTTTTCCCCCTTTCTAAAATTGTAGATTTAATTCAGGTTTTTCTATTTTAGATTTTTGTTATAGATTAAGACAATAAATGCTACTTTTATCAACACTAAATAAATACAAATATACGCCGTTGTATAAATACTACAAAAGCGCAGGTACTGTTTTTCTCTGTGTTCTCAGAATCCTATGTCTGTACTTCAGCACTTGTCACTTTAGTTCCGTGTTTCAAAAATAAATTTTATTTAACGTGAAGTTACAAACTTTAATCCTGAAACTATACCCACGAGCTAAAAGCAAATACATTATCATACATATGCAATAAATTAAAATCTTGATCCTTGGAAGCTTAAAAGTAAAAGTTTCAAAGTTTCATACTGAAGGCGCAAAAAGGAAGACAGGCACGCGTTTTAAAGAGAATATCGTTTCTTCTTTGATAATAATGCATAACTTTATAATTTTAGTAGTAACAACATATTGATCAAAATCGTAAAAATGCAAGTTGGATAACCTGATCTTGGAAAAAAGTACCCAAACCTTCTTGTCTATGGCAGAAACTGGATTTTAGATCGTATTGGTTAGTTTAGAGTATATGCCTTAATAGGTGGTTGATGTAGAATGATTAGCACAGTCAGAGTGGCCTCCATTGTCAAGATAATTCTACTGTGGTAGTTGTTCGCGGAAACAAACCATCAAATAAATTGATATGAAATCATACCAACACGCAGAAAAGCTCTACTCAACTTGTGCAAAAAGGAAGAAAACAGATTCTAGATGAGACCTACATAATTTGGTAAGCAATGCAAGATTTAAAGAACATTTGGCACAAAAGTTTAAAAACTAGTAGAACGAAGCAAATGTGCACAATTCGACTAAAATATAAACAAAACAGGTAAAGTTAAGAAAAATCTCTATATCCGAAGGAGAAACCTTAACCAATTGCGAAGAAACAGATAGGAAAAGCAAAATCCAGCAGAAAATAGAACAGCCTAGATTCTTTGAAGTAATGTAAATAGTGTGAAGTCTTGTTATTACATAGAAAAAGATATTTAAAGTAAGTGTTCTGTAAATTTCCGAAAAAAGATTCTTAAGAAAATCATGAGAAAATAGAATTTACAAGAAATCTCTCAACATTAAAGATTTCTTAAATACTTCTTCACGATTGCATATTTAGCAGCCTAAAGATTTTAATTCTAAAACTGGCACAAAACAACATGGATAAGTTGTCAGAGTCTATATCACAGGCCGAGTTTGTAGGCAAGCAGCAAAAACTAACTTTTGAAAAAAATGTAACCAAACAATTTAGTTTTGAAATTCGAGCTGTAAAGTATACGAAAGTGTTTTGTCGTTATACGACCTCTGGGTCCAAGTTTGCCTACTCTCTAATTGAAATTGTATTCATATAGGGTGTCCCGAAAGGAAAAGGAAATATTTGGAGGACGTATTCAGGAGGTCAAAATAAAAAAAATAAACCCATCCTATTCTCAACTGTTACAGAGATATTGGTTCTTAAACTGTAAGCACCAATCTAGCTACTGAGTGAATTAGAATCGAACTTAAGCAATGGATTAACTTTTCTTATTTTGACTTCCTGAACTTGTTTTACAGATATTTCCCTTTCCTTCTGAGACACCCAGTATACTATCATATGTCCATATTATGTCATATCACTGTTGGTGAATTAATAATGGAGATGAGGCTGTGAGATGTAACTTTTCAAATAGGTAAGCAAGATCCGCGTGTTGAGAAAATGAAAACGAAATACCCTATGTACATTGTGTAATGGTCTATTTCTCTGTTATTTTTTTGCTACATTACAGTTTATTTCTAAAGATTATTTCATTATCTAACTAAGTTCAAGGACGTGTCAGTAGGTATAGAAAGGGCACTTGGCACCCTGCTGACTAAGGCAGCAGGGAAAATGTTTGCTAAGGAGAATAATGACGAGAGAGATTGTTGCTCCTTCTCCCTAGGTATTAGGAGCGTATAGGGATTGCAAGATTTTCTAAACCGTTGCAAAATTTTCTAAACCAACGGAAGCTGTCATGCCATCACGATCGTTATTGGTTTTCGCTATGATTCTAGCATTTACTATTAAAAGATAATCATTAAGCATCGCAGTTTTTGGACTATTATCTATTTTAAAAGTAATGTATGAACACTTTGAATAAACAAGAATGCATGCACACCTTCAATTTGGGGTTAGATAGCACTACGCTGACTAAATTATCAACAACTTCAAATTTTTTACTGGCTTCAGAGAAAGGCTGTCGCTCAACTGTTTCTGCTGATGTAATGATCTATAGCTATCAGTCTTTTGTTTGCAGATAGCTTTGCCACTTTTAATATTCTGTCTTTTATGTTCTGTAAAGTTCATAATGGGCGTGTTTGTTTACTGCATGAGTAGTATTTGCTAGAAATCCCAATTTAAAAGTGCAAAGATTGATCACAAAACCATGATTGATTTTTTTTGGAGTCATGGTTTTATCTATCTCATTCCATCTCAAGTGTACTCAATTTTCAATAAAAGCAAGTATAATAACCTCTTATTTTTTAGGGTGTACAACAACAAACAATCACAAGTTAATTTGAACGCTCTTTCACATATACGCCAACAGATTTTGAGGTTAGATTTATCGTTCTGCTCTAATGCACTACCTAGCGACTAGGTGCGTGAAAAATCTGTTCCATCATGTATTCAGAAAGAGCGTTGTCGTTTGCGAAAGCGGTAAAACAGTTGAAAGTATAATTTTCGTTGATAAATGAAACTTTAGAATCCACAAAGATTTATGCATTTATGTATAATAAAGTTGTTATAATCGGAATTCCTTTAACCGTATTGTTTCAATAACCGAGAATGTAGGTTAAAATAAGAGAAAAACCTTTCTCTAAATTGTTTATAAGCAGTACAATACGTATAGATTATTTAAAACAAATATCTTTGAAAAATAAATTTAAATTTGACAAAATAACAAAATAAAATCTTTATAGGTATTATTTTGGATTACCGCAAAATTCCAATTAGCGTAGGATCGGATTATCGAGGCTGCACTGTATTTAAAATTGGAAAATTGATCCGACATTGAGTTTTTGCTTTTTGTAGCATATCAGTGTCACACAAAATTAATAAAACCTCAATTTCAAATGTCATACATATTATTTTTATTTATTTATTC
>VTPC01002640.1:0-56699 GCA_011009095.1 Ignelater luminosus | reverse complement strand
TGGGAAACTTATCACATTTAACAGTCTTATATTGCTTATCCAGTGTTTTGTGGACTTGAAAATTATAAAATCTTGGTCCAGGTATTTGCCTATGGTCACCATAAACGTATGTCTCGTCATCCATTAAAATGCATCCTTTATGTTTGGATAGAATCTTCTCATATAGTTTTCTTGTTCGACTTTTTGCTATTGAATTCTTCCTTTTGTTTCTGTTTGGCACTTTCTTTGCTTTTCTTGTAAAAATATTGCATTTTTTTAAATTCTGCTTATATTTGACGAAACTGTTTGAAATCTTGTTGCAATTTCTCCGACAGAAGCATTCCGATGCCTATTATAATATGATATTATCTTTTTCTCCCAAGTAACATTACCTCGCTCCCTTTTTCCAGTACCAGATTTCCTTTCTGTTGTTTTAGCTTCCCTCTAACGTTTAATTATATCCGAGACCGTAGTTCTTGGCATATTTAACTCTTCAGCAACCGCTGAATATGTTTTATTAGGATTACTTAAATAACTGGAAATCACTTTTCTTCTATTAATTTCTTCTTTTGATACCATTTTCTTGAAAATTGCAGCTACTCAAACTAACACCTCAACTATACAAATTACAGATTATGAATATGATGTTTTGTAAAAACAAAAGAATCCAAATCAAATAGGTGACTTTTATAAATTGTTTTTTTTTAATGACGGATTTATGAGAGAACACTGTACTGATTATGTGATGCACTGAGGTCACACAATAAAATAAAACAATGAACTGTACTAATTGTGAAACTTTATTGATAATGGAGCGAGCGTCCACTCTCAACATCTGTTGTATTATGCAATTCTTAAGATGCAGCACCCTTCCTGGTTGTGGGTGTAACAGAGTTGCCACCGAAAGCGGAAGCAACACATGTAAACTATTAAAACGAATGAACCTAAGAAAATACTTAAAGTAAATCTTTTACATGCTTGAACAATAATAAACGATGAAAATAAAATCCATAAAGTTAAAAATAATAATGCTTGAACGAACACACACTTTAGTCTTGTGGTGACTAGTTCCCAATGAATTATTAGATGGGCAAAAATGAAGAACGTGAGGCAAACCTTCAAAATTGCCGTTCTTGGAACTACTTACACCTTTGCGTAAGACTTTCGCTTACAGTTTTAAGAATTGCCGATAACATAATAAGTCTGTAATGGATTATCTTGTATCTTCAAAGTATACGAATTTAAAATAAATAAATCGACGTATCTAAGACTTTTGGCCTCATTTAAATGCACGTTTTTGTTTTACTTAGAGTGTTACACAGATGGTTATCATCCTGTATACACTTTGAACGCGCAGAATTTTCTTTTGCTTAACCAGTTGCTTAATTTGTGAATAATGTAGTGATGATCTGGTCTCTGGCATACGTACACTTTGGTATCTTTCAGTCGTATAGGCCTACCCTTGAAATATTTCCAAAAATACAGAACAATTTTAGTAAAGATCATTAAGACAAGCACAACAAATTCTTTCATGAGAAAATGCAACATTACTTCAAATCAGGGTTGGAAAAATAAGAAGAAATCATGATTTATTTGAGTGGCAATACATCTATATCATAAAAGAATGGATAACCACCATTCATTGATAAGAATGGCATTAGGTCTTTGCTTTACGCAGCTAATTATATTGATCGAATATTATTATTAATTAGTAACATTTAATTTGCATCATTCAAATATTACATATAAGTATAGATGGTATCATGTTATTATTCATTATTGCATTTTCCCCACCAAATCACGATTCTTTGTTTTAATACAAGTCGAGGTTTTCCTCTCTCAGAAAATTGCCGATGTAAATAGTAATTTTCCTTTAGATGGGATCCCCATATGGTTATGTGTAATTAGTGATAAGCTAGATGATAAATATATGAAGTACATAAATCTAACTAAGTTGGTCTTTCGAACAACTTGAATGTTGAAGCTTGTAACAAAATACTAATTTGTAATAAATATTTCTTTATTTAACAACAACGATTTTTCATTAAATATAATTGGCTTTTCAGAAAAGTAGTTTATAAATAATCAATGAGTTTCCTTTGAACTAACATTATGTATAACTATTAAAAAGTAAACTAAGCACTAATATTCTTAAAAAAATCAACAGAGAAAATAATAACAGTTAAAAATATTTATGGCCCCTTAAAATAAGTTTAAACATATGAATGAAATTATTTTTACAGAATTGTTAGAATTCGTCTTGAGGGGTTCGAGATTGGAATTTTACAAATTGTTAACAATTCAAATAAAAAGATTTAAAATAAAAAATAGGCAATTCAATTACAGTACTCTTAAAGAAGAAAATTCAATTTGTATCTCTTTTCTTATTGTATACCAGACTGAATATCAGATAAATAAGGGGGGTAAGGTAATATTGCTTTGGTTTTGTTAGTGTCAAGTCAGAGTGTGAATACGATTAATGGCGGAATGAAGAAAGGATGAAATATGGCAGTATTATATAGAAAAAAACAGAAAAAGGAAAAATCAGCTCTAGAGCCCTCTAAGAATTGTAAAAAGGAAATGCGGGGTCTTGTACAGAGATTAAAAGTTTATCGCCAAATGTGTAAGCCACAACAATGAATAGCAAAAGAAGCTGATGATTTGATTACAGTTGCAGATAATTGAGAATCTAAGCAAATAATTTTATAAGAAAAATAAATAATATTTTTACCTGTTTCTTTACATTATTCAATGCATATAACAACGAAGACTCTCATTCCTTTGCAGATAAAAATCAATACAATACAATTAGTAATTGTGGTAGCACAACTGCAACTTTTAATTTAATTGAAGATTTGGGAGATGTAACAGGCTCCTCAAGCATGCAAGATTCACTTGGAGCTTCTACATTTATTATCAAAACATCTGTGTAAAAGAAACATGAATTAGTTAGATAAACAAATTGCAAAAGCTTTCAAGTTTTAAATGTATTGAACACCCAAAAGTAAAAAATGCTATCCAGGTTACAATCCCCCTATCAAGAAAAATAATGTCAACTAGTCTATTAGAAGAGGTTTACAAAAAAGAAGTGAAAAAATGCTTTCGAGATCGTTTTGGGCAATCTGTTAACCCATGCGTAGATAGTCGGTCATATGTACGTTCACAATGCACCAGTGATTTGTGCTTAGCGGACTGTTTAAATGTGTATGTGGAAAACTGGAAGATTATGTTGGAGATTTCTGAAGAACGCAAAAAAGAAATTAATAATGTGGTATATGAAACGGTTTCAGATACTAGACTGAAAAGTGCTGTTCAAGATTATTTAAGCATGATAAGTTGCAAAAAATGCTTTTTTATTGAATGCAGTAGAAACTTTCAAAAAACTTAAATTTGTATTCAAAGAGTTAGAGCAAGTTTAGAACAAATTATTATTTTTAAAAAAAGATTTAATCAGGTACTTACACCTTAACACTTTATTGCATATTTATTAGATCCTACTAAAACAAAATACAAGCTAACTAACACAAAAAAGGACTTAGAATTAGAAACTGTTTCAACTATGTATGGCAATAAAGGACAGTTGCCTTTCATTATCAACCGCTCATGAAAGTTATGCTATCAGAAGTATTATCTAACGTAAATGCTTTGCAGTTTTTATGTGCAATTGCTTCATCTAGTGTGGTTCACAAGTTCCATTTTGGTTATTTTTTGCCCGACTTCACCAAAAATTATGATCGAGGTGTCATTCGATTCGGAATGGCATTTAGAAACGTTTCGAACATTTCGAAGTCTCGCGCAAAAAATTGCAGAAGTTATAAACAAATTCGTAAAAAAAAATAAAAGGGGTTTCGTTTTTTGCAAATATCTCGGAGAATATTGCAAACATCCGAAATCAAAAAAAAGATCCTTAAAGAGCAGGAAATTGCCTACAAAAAAGTCTTAATACCAATATTAATAATTTTAATTTAGAGGTGAAAATAGGGCTAAAAACGTGTGATCTGGCCGCCGCGCGCGCCTTTTAGTTTGCTTTCATTTTTTTACCTATTAAATATAAATATTAAGCAATAAAAAAATTCAGGTATGATTGGGATACATGAATGAACAATAATCCATCGGAAAAAAATTTTCCTACAATTTGTTTATTAGTTATGCTTTTGTTAATTAAAGAAACTACCAATTTTTGATTGTTTATAAAAAAGTGGAGATTGACAATTCAAAATCTGTTCATCACCCACCATTTTTTTTGTAATTGTTAGTCTTTACCCCAAAACAGCATATCTTGCCCCTATGAATTTATAGTTTTTGGAGCCGCTTTAAACCACATTCACGCTTTTTTATTCACCCCATCGAGTTCAGTGTTATTTTTCCGCAGGCGGGTGGCCGTTATAAGCTTCACTCTGAAGCTTTTTCAGCCTGATGGATGAGGTTGATTGGTTACGACGAAAAATACGCCCATTGTTTGCGTTCATTGGCACCTGACCTGATGATGGAATGGTAGACCATGACTTGTAGCGGCGCGAAGAGGGCGGGTGGCAGCATAGATGTTAAGCCGGCGGCGTCCGGGTTCACCTGTTTGATGTATTTTTTTGCGCGGCGGCGATTGGAATTTGTACCTGAAGTGATGTTGGTGGGCGGTCCTTAATAGGCGGGGCTTTCTGATGTTGGAAAAGGGCGTCTGTTGCTGGCGGAGGTTGCGACGGTTGCGTGGCGCGTCGTTAGATGTTATCTGGCAATCTTGACTTCTTGGGTTGGCCTATAGGTGGTGTAATGCGTTGACTGTTGGAGTCAATGACCCTGATGTACATTAACTGTAGTGTTGTAAGGTGCTCATCTTCTGCCGAGCTGATGACTTGCTGTTGAGCTGATGGCTGAAGGCCATGCAGGGCGCCACGACAGGGGCAATGGATATGGTTAAATGTTTGATTCTGGTGGTGGTGGTAGTGGTGCAGAAGTAAAGAACGTACGCAGAAGGTGAACAATAACTCGCGATAACTTGGTGGTGATTCGGCATACAAACGGATTTCAGAGCTACAGCTACATCCCCTACACCGCACAAGTAGGGCTGAGTTCGGTAGCCGCCGCTAGGCGTAAACGGTGACAGTGGCGATTGGGACCTCGGGGCCGTAAACCTACTTGCGCTGCGACCTGGGACGCATTCGGAGTACGGACACCGTGGAGAGCACGAAAATCAAACCCCCGCGCCAATAGTCGCGCCTCTCCCTCTAGGCAGTGACGTATGCGGGTGGAAAGGGACACCGGATCCGGGGCCTGCGTCGTCCCCGGTATGCAAGGTGCCCCGAAATTTTACGCTTGTTTAGGAATGACGCGTTATGACCTAAAGTGGGCATTTGCTTACTATCGTTTGTGAACCCTGGCATTGTTGACATGTCCGAGCAGCCTCATAAAATACACCAGTCTGGTTTGAATGATTTAGTCCGTTGTCTGAGTTTGTCAAATATCAAGCAGAACTCTCAGTTTCAAGGCTTAAAGGATGGCATTTATTAGACAAAGGGACAAGAATGTGCACATTCCGCAATAGGCAGCAAGAACTGCAGCATTTATTTTCAAAACAAGGTGACCTGGTATTCTGTAATGATGTCGACGCTAGAGACAATGGGCCAGCATTACGATCCAGAAAAGTGGAGACACTTTATAGACTTCTCGAAAACGAGCCTTAAGGCTGTTGTCCTTCATAATGGAAATGAAAATTCTTCTATTCCTAATACTCATACTGTATCACTAAAGCAGAAGCTACTACTGGATAAAACAGAGTACCAGAGATTTCAATGGTAAATTTGTGCGGATTTAGAAGTTGTAGCCCTAGTACTAGATTTACAGTAGGGGTACACAAAATTTTGCTGTTTTCTGTGTGAGTGGGATAGTAGGAACACAAATCATTACATTAAGAAGCAATGGCCAGGAAGAAGTAACCTTACTCCTGGAATAAAGAGTTTGTGAGACTCTCATTAACTCAGAAGAAATTCTACTGCCACCTCTTTATTCAAGTTGAACAAAAACATTGTAAAGGCAATGAACAAAGACGGTGAAGGTTTCCTTTATTTAAAACACAAATTTCTCAGAATAAGTCAAGCTAAAATAAGAGGGAATATTTGTGAGGCCTCAAATCAGGGAATTAATGAAAGATGCCAGTTTCGACAGTACCTTTAGATGAAAGAAAAGCAGTCCTTCAAAACTGTGGCGATAAACTTCCTCGGGAATATAAAAGCTGAAAACTATGAACAGCTGGTTGATGAACTGCCATAAAATTACAAAAATTTGGAGCAAATATGTCCCTGAAGATTTATTTCCTCCATTTACATCTAGATTAATGTGAGCGATGAACATGGCGAGAGATTTCACCAAGATATAGTCCAAATTGAATTACGCTACAAGGAAAAATGGCGGGAAAACATTCTTGCGGGCTACTAACTACTAGGGGCTTAAAAGGAATGCGCCAACAACGAAATACAGGCGAAAGTCAAATAGAAATATTGTTTGTAAATAAATTAACTTATATTATGTACCTTTATTATTTCACAAGAAATTAAAATTTTTGAAATTTCAAACATGTTTTACTTAAAAGCCTTACGTGCTGAGAAAATTTGGAAAGCAGATTCGGAATCAGCAGGAAAGATCCCATAAAAATCACCCTCTTTAGTCTTTACACGTTTTTCTTTTATTAATGATTTAAATAATTGATTCAAATTAAAAAAATCAGGACAACCCTGCTTGAAATACATATATATATTGTAATTTCGACTTTCACAGAGAAGGTAATTTTTTGAAATATTTGTTTGTTATGTGTAGGTAGGTATTGTTTTATCAATGACTTTTAAACAATAATTCCTCTATAGACCTTTGTTAAGTAGGTATAATGCATATTCTCAAGTTTAAATGGACATACTATTTAACATTTTTAATAAGGAGAAAAAATTCCTTTTCTAGTGCGTCTTTTTTTAGCCTGCAGCGTCCTTATTAAGCTTGGGACAAATTTAATGATGAACCAGTATTGGTGCACAAGTTTGTCTGAAGGTGTTGTCCTAGAAATAATAACCTGCTACAATATACAATAATAGAGTAACACAAATTACGTTTCTTTTATGATACCTATCTCCAGGATAGATTTAATGACAAGAAGATTAATTTTTAAAGTCTGCAAGGTTGAAGACCAAAAATAGTAGTATTTGCAGTTACTCCATATCAATTATTCTAACCAGCTGGTTTTGCTTTGCACTGGGCTAAATTTAAACTCGATGTTTATTCTAGTGATGGTCGACGAATGACCCTTGTGATGTACACGGATTTGGCAACGAGACATTATCAATTTGCATAGATAAAAACGTATTATAATTTTTTTTTTCTTACGCCATACGTATTTAATTTATACATCCAAGAATATAATATAATAACTTGATTCATACAGAATGACAAAAAAACAATTCATTTAAATTGTGAAAGCAAAATCCAATAATGTAGTATAAAAGTGTATGAAGCCTTACAACTTCCCCTATTTCCGATAAGTGAAAACCTATTTGTATATAGGAATCAATAAATCGGTTCCATCTAATATTAGTAGGATCAATAAATATGTTTAATTTAGTCGTTTGTCTCTTCCTTGCGTGACTTCATTTTCTTTAGTGATTTTGCTTTAATAACAATTAATCTTATTTGGCTTGATCACATTACATCGTATGTTGAATTCTTTACTGATTTTGAGTTGGCAACAGACTCGGAAAGGTAATCAGAGAGAATTATATTGTTTATTTTACGCAATTTCATTTCACTGCATATAAGAAATGTTTAAAAAACTTATAATATTATAGATGAGATCAGATGTATTATAAGTAGTAAGTCATAAGACAACGATGATTGTTGTTGTCAAAGCCAGAAGTCAGTTAAAGCTGGAAACATTCTTACTGTAAAATCTCGAGCTGTACTTTCTTCTGCTCGTTAATTTAACCTTCAAGGTTTTCTCTTTTATTAAATTAAATAAATACGTAATTACTTTTAACATTCTCGTGAATACTAAAAGGTAGATAGAATGCACTTGAAAGGGGATTTTATAGATTAAATACATATGGTATGTTTGCCATTATATCTAGGCTAATCTGGGTCAACGAACTCAGCAAATACAAATGTGAGCTTTATTAGAAATGTTTAATTCATAATATTAGAGTTTAGAATATGATAATTACCCTGAATAAATAATGAATTTAATGTACTGATACCGAAAATCGTATAACCGTATAATGTAAAAAAGTTTCTAGTTTCTCTACGGGGTAGATATGTGAGAAAAAAAAGTGTAACAATATTTTCAAATTCCGTTAATCTAAAAGACAAAAAAAGAAGTAAAAATAATCAGGTCACCAGTGTTGGTTACTTATTAATATTTTATTTATAAACTAAAAGTCTTCTTGTTATGAAATGGCACTGTCTGTTTACGTTTGGGAACTTCGTATAGTTCAAGGTAAAACTTTTACAAGAATACCATTAAGTTTTTTATTTTCTGCCTCGAGGTGTTTCATTTGCGATAAAACTGTTTGTTATTTAAGAAATGAAAACTAATTAGTACACATTTTTATTTATATTTGTTTTTAGTTTACGCATATTCCTTGGCTAATTAGAACTTTTTTCTTGCAAATTTATGTAAATAAAATGGAGTAATTATCGTTCTTCATCTTGTCAGTCTATGTATTTTTGTGGGCGTAATCTGGTCAACTTTCCGGTCCACTTTTCTTATTCTTTACGTGCAGGTCATAGAATAGATCATAGGATTGCGTGTGGACAATGAATGAGCTATAGGACTTGTTAGACGACTTTCAGGCAGTAACATTTGCACATTCGAAAAAACTATCATTACTATTTTTTGTTTCTATTTCCTGCAGTAAAACTACTGTTTAAGTAATTATTATTAATTTATTATGTTATTTTAATACTAGTGATTTTATTATTAATAGTATAGCATTAATCTTTAAATTTTAAAATTTTCCAATTCATGCTCTTGCTGTGTATACGGTCAATTGTAATTAACCCCAAGCAGCACACAAGCTCATAAAAATATTCTAGTAATATTCAGATAATATTAGGACAACTCCGAATGTCATGCGAATATTCGTGATGTCCAGATAATATTACCCGAATATTAGATTGTAAGATAATATAATATTCGGAAAAAATATTATGATAACATCATGATAATATTATTTCTTTATATTATTGTCATAACCTTTAGAAAATATTCTCTTAATATTTAGTTCGTAACTGCTGGTAATATATTCATACGATATAAAGAAAATGTTATGTAAAAGTTATAAGGTAACATTATCTACAAAACGTTCAGGTAATATTATATTAATATTAAAGCGTTATAATACAATAATATTTTGGAAGTATATTATTATTATTACTTTTACAATGATGTATACAACGCGTTAGCAAAAACATTTAAACGAATATGGATATTAAAAAGTAAACCCCTATTACACTTTTTAAATCAGATTCGTAATTCTTTGTATAAGTTAATCTGTCTGATATAATACGTAACATAAAATAATATAATACTCAACTCTAATTTGCAATATTTATTATTCTAAATATTGACAGAGCTAACATTTTTTTTTTCGTGGTGCATTACCAAAACGAAATTTGATTCACACCCTCAGATGAGTTTATATTGTTGTATACTTGCATAAATAATTAAAATTGGTAAATATTATAAACGTAGGAAGCTTCCAAATATACCTTTCAAAGATTTGTAAGGGTTTCCGTGACGACCCATTTTTAAAGTATTGTTATTTCTAAAATCCTCCTACAAGTCACATCAGGTTAATCGAAGGGTATAAAAGCCTTTAGACTTCCTTTTTCGAGATTCATTTCCATTCATTCGTTCATTATAACAAAGTCAGTTCATTTTATTATAACTGTTCATTTTGTCCAGTTTATTTATTATAACAAAGTCAGTTCGTCTATTATAACAAAATCAATATTGTTCTATTTTAAAGTTAATATAGAAATAATTTAATTTAGTTTTTGTGTAAAAGTGTACGCCTCATATAAATAAATAAATTGTGTTTACCAATAAAAGTATTTTATTGGAGTTATACAACAATATACATATGTTTTGTGTTTAAAGGTCCTACCTGGAAGTTTGAGTTTGTAATTCCTTTTTAAACCTTTTAAACTTTGAAGCAATAATTCGAAGAAGTTCTCAGTTTTAAACAATAAATTTGTATTTCACTGAAGAGTTTCAAGAAGGTTACAGGACATGTTAATAACTAGTGATGGCATCTAAATAATGTTACATATTTACACATACTATGTTGGTAATTAGTGGTAATTGTTTATGTTAGTAACCCTTACAAAAACTTTATAGTAGTAACATATAATATCAGAAAACATGTTTTTATGATGTGTTATAAGAATTAGAAATGCGTTCTTTTTCCTTAATTATCGCCGTAAAGGTAAACTTCATAAGCCATATAACTAATTAAATATCTCTGAAATGACTTACGTAATTGTTTTGTTACAATTAATTTTGATTTTCATGAGGTGTTTTAATATAAACATTGCACACTTAACGGTAAAATTGATTTTAGTTGCTTGGTACGATTGCCTGCATATTTACTCTTATTTATTCTTTTAAGGGGTTTATTGCTGTTTATTGCTCTGACCGTCGGTAGGTCTTCTATTGTTGGAAATATATTTACATCCGAAACGTACAAATTTCATATTTTTTGGTACCTGCCTAAATGCATATCTTCACAAGTTTTGCAGCTTTGCATTTCATTCTCATCTGTGAAATTTTATAGTTCATATTTGATAAAATTAATTATGTAAGCATGAAAATACGGACATGTACATATACATAGCAAAGTAACATAAGAAATGACAATAATTGCAGACTACTAATAGAAAATAGTTTTGCTGTATTTCTTATTTGCTTCTTGGGATTATTTTTAAAAATTCAATTTATTCAGATTAGTTTTTAGATTAAACAGCTCATTGCAATAAAGTTCATTTACCACTTTTAGTTATTAGATATAACACTTTATGTCTTTTTTAAGTGTTATGTGTGGATGCAGACGTCCTTCATAGAATTATCTGTGCATTTGTGGGCATGTTGTGTCCTCTTGGTTAGGTTTAATAATTATTGTACACTGATATTGTTAATGTGTTTTATTAAATTAAATATTAAATTAAAATTAGCACTACATTAAAATAAAACGAAATGACTGCTAAAACGACATTGTGAACACTGTTGCTGTTTCTTCAAGTCCTGTCTTTTTATATCTGGAATAATATACTCAGTTGTAAGTAATATGTAGTGCGATTATGAGATGCAGTTTACAAGACATTTGATTTTGTTTCCAGTAGATGATGCAATCAAGTTTGAACTTCAAAAGCTGACTTAAAAATTGTGTCCGCTTGTATTTGTCCACAGCAAGAGGATGTCTGCCAAGAAATATTTTAATTTTCTCAAGCATTTTCAAGTGTTATTAGATTTTTATTTAATTAATTAATTATTAATATTACTTAGATAAAAGAAAGTGAGGGATCTAGAAAAAAATGAATAATGGCATGAAGTAGTTTCAATTTCGAAATTAACTTATGTTGCTTGAATAAAACCCAGGACCTACTCTTCAATCAATTCATAAGGTCATCGGTATAATTGAAGTAATGCTGCATCTATGAATTCATCACATGTTGTTTATAATAGTTATGTTTTATATATAGTATAGTATTTGTAAATTGATGTAATCCGTTATCAAATGAATAAATAAAGATGATAAACAATAAAACTAAAACTTCTTTGCATTCATTAAATTAGTAGAAGTAAAACAAATATCATCTGTATAATCTAATATTGATGCTATATTAGGAACAAATATTAGTAACATGTTACCTAAACATATTCAGGCTATATCTATATTTTATATTACTAGAATATTATACAATGATGTGGTTAATACATTTACAGTTTTACGACATCCTGGACAGAAATCTCTAGAAGGAGTTATGGCGAGTGGGGCCGTGTTGACTCTTGCACCTTGTGTGGTTGCGGTGATGACTACGAGATGTCGGCGCTAAAGCTTCATGCTATGCATGTCGTTATTTGAGCTCTATATGTAGGGCAGCATGAAGTTATGAGAATTATAAAACGTTATACTCTACTGATTAGACCAGAATAACATCAAAACAGATCTATCTGTGGGGTACTTCTATACAATCTTCTCGCATATTTTAAACATTTGGAGAGCACTTTTCTTGTATTGTTATTATTTTATATTAATACACTCCAATTTGAATAAATATTAGCGGAACGTTATGAGAAAATATTAAGAAAGTATTTTCAGCTAATATAAGGAAAATATTCAACAATGTAAATTGCGTAATACTGCGTGCTACTTGGCACCAAATGTAATTTAAATATTTCTTCCAAATATTATCTTAGATTATGAAATATGTTCGTACAATGTTATTACCGAATATTTACAGAAGATTATGAGAATATATCAAGAACATATTTTAAGATAATATAAGGAAAATATTCAAAAATGTTATATTTAATATTACTGGAATATTTTTTGAAAATATTACTGCGATATGGTGTACTGCTTGGTACCAAATATAAGTATAATGTTCGTTCCAAATATTATCTTAATATTATGGAATAATGTTCTTATAATGTTATTACCGAATATTAACAAAACGTTATGAAAAAATATCGAGAAAATATTTTCAGCTAATGTAAGCATAATATTCAGAAGTGTTATATTTAATATTACTGGAATATTTTTTGAAAATATTTTTATAATATTGTGTGCTGCTTGGGACGGTGTAGTTTTGTTTACTGTTAAGTCTTTAAAAAAGTGTTAATGTCGGTTTTAAACTTTAATGCATTGATTTAATATTATTGCAAAATATTATCATGTCTACATGTCTAGTTTTACATCATTGAAAAGAGAAAAACATTTTCTATCAATGAGTACAATAAAGGGATACCTTCCCATTAAAAAAAAATGAAAGCATTATTCGTTGCGCTTTTGTTTTTTTTTAAAATAGTTATTTGGTATTGCCTTGTAATGTAAATCTAAACACTAAACAACTTTTATAGGAAACATTTTTCTATAAAATGCATATTTTCTGAGATATATAGGATATTCCATACTTTTCGGACACACTGTATATATTTTAGTAGTGTAATACTTAATAAAAATCATCATTCATCACGTTTATAAATTTTGTTTTTATGATAAAATCATTTGATAATTTTGATGCAAAACATAGCACAATAAAGTTTTTATCTTTCTTTAAAAAAAAATTTATTTTTGAATGGGTAAGCTTGCGTATTTTTTATGTCGTAAACTGAGTATTAAAAAGGAAATTTTTCAAAAGTTAAATATAATTACTCCGATTGATCTAGTATGGATCTTGGATCTAAAAGCTTAAGATCCATTCAATTCGTATCTAGATCAGATCAAAAGATATTCTTCAAAACAGTACCTAGATCCAGATACAAGATCTTCCGATCGTATCTAGATCCTACCCAACACTGCTGATGATGTTTTTAAAGCAACTAAACATTTGAATAGCAAACTCACAAGCGGATCAGATAGAATAGATGTCATTAATTTGTGACTATCTGTTCTTAGCAATTTTTTCCAAACTTTTCGAAATTATCCTATATAAATATATTTACACCGTTATTGCACCCTATATTTATAGTCACTGAACAACACGGATTAATTAGAAAACGTTCCACTGTAATTAACTTATCGTGCTTTACTCAGTACACTATGAAAAATTTAGACAAACGCGGATTGTATATAAGTACACAGACTTCAGCAAGGCTTTCAGCAGTGTAGATCATACTACACTGCTCCGTAAATTAAATGTGTTAAACTTCTCGGAATAAATTATTAGCTCTTTTTTTGGTCTTATCTGTTTTGATCCTACACAATATTATAAGCTATATCAGGGGTTCCTCGGAGTTCTATCCTTGGGCCCTTATTGTTTCTGTTGTTCATTAACACTTCCTGTTCTGTCTTCTTTTTTATCATTTTTAACATCTCTTGTGAGTCGTAAAGGACTACTTACAGGTTGTATATATTTTGGGCATGACTTCAAAGTGTTTTCTGCAATCAACTCCTTAGATGACTGCATACCATTATAGTAAAACCTACTCGCAATATCTAACTAGTGTCTAAAAAATAATAACTGATTTTAAAATCTAACAAAATGCAAAGTTTTATTTTCTTGTAGTAGATCTAACACTTTACAATGCAATTATATTATTAATGATATTATTGTGCGGCGTTAATGACCTGGGTGTATGTTTTGATATGAAACTTTAGTACTCACATAGAAAATATGGTTTGTGATGCCACCAAATCTTTAGGATTTACACATCTTGAGAAACTGCAAACATTCTTATAAATTGGACACTATTGCAATTGTACTTTGTTTTTGTTCGATCAAGACAAGAATATGTCTCCCTTATTTGATATCCTATTTATAACTGCCATGTGATGATTTTGAAAACGGTTCAGTATCATAATTTATTAACCTTCTTTGATGTTGTTTCCCTGGATGAGAAGCACAATAACTTTCATAAAATTTTTAAATGGTTTATTTCACAATACAGACTGTTCGCTAGTTTTGGAAAATATTTGTATTTTAGTACCTCGTGGGAGTGCTAGATCCCCTAATTCTTGCTGCTGCTAGAAGCCAAAAACTAATTTACTTACTAAGTCATCTGTATATATCATATGTTCTAGTGTGAATACATTAACCGAGATGTAATTGTATGTTTTTAAATAATATAACTTTTAGTATCTTTTATTTCTTTAATTTACTGTGTATAATTCTATTTCATTAATTTGTAATTGTACATTTTTATCTATAGCATTACAATCGAACTACATTGGCAAATATTGTTAAGCAATTGTAGAAAAGAATTTTCATTTTTTGTTTTTATCTAATATGTAATATAAAATATTATTTCTTTGTTGTCTTCTTAGCACTCTAAACTGGATAGCCTATTGAACCAATAAACTACTATTGGTATTAATGTTATTCTCAATGATTGTTGAACTAATTTGATTTTTATATTTTACATTCTTCTAGTAATTAATAATAGAAAATTAAAATTGAAACTAGAAATAAAATCAAAGTCGACGAAATCATTCAATGTAATTTCAGAGTCAATGACGGTCAACTTGCCAATTTTCTAAACTTTCCACATTAAGAGTGGTGTAAAGGGAGTACGTAAATACGTACTTGTGAAATTATATTAATGAGTTACGATAGTATCTGCTGAAGGTATACGGCGAATATTTCAATTGAAATGAATTGTGGATTCTTACTCTAATATTTTTTATATTGTGCCATCGAGCACATTTTAGGGTGGAAGAGAAATAAATACATACATGAGCATTTTGCTCAACTCCTAATAGTTTCAGAGATACAGATGATTGTCTTTTTGTTTTATGCTATTGTTGGCGCCAATACGTTCTTGAGCTAGTTGACTGTCCTTTACAATATGTGCAAGTAAGACTTAACCTTTGAAATTTTTCACCGTAACTTGTTTTAGCTATACAAACGCTCTCACGGCTTTCATCGTACGTTAAAATCATACCCACGAATTTATTTACGAATTAATAATCCATTGCAAATCAGCAAGAGCAAGTTTGACAACTACTGTCTATGCCTATTAGAAATCTTTTTTTTCTTGTTTATTGCAATCTGTCTTACACATAACAAACAATTAGCAATATAGTTCACATACATAGGTATATACATACAAACAGTAACATAGTGTAGTCTTATCCAGGAATAAGCTCCTTTAGAGTATATCACACCTAGTGTGTGTATTGTGCCTTTTATGTGGAATAATTATGAGATAATTAATACACCTTCGCTTCATTAACCGCACAAGAAGAGTTTGTTTGATTAGGTTCTTTGTAGGAGATCTAGGGTGTTAAACCTCTTGAGTTTTCTTTCGCTGGTCACTATGAGGAGATTCCTGGCAAAGGTATTTGGATGAGCACTCAGATGGTCTAAGTATTTTGAGCTCATAGAGGCAATTTCTTCTTAGATGTATGGAATTTTGAAATTACGGTGTATAACCACATTAGGGATGTACCAAGGCGTATTGCAAATTCCCCGAAGTACATTGAATTGAAAGCGTTGTAGTTTTATGATATTGGAATCGCTTGAGGACCCCCAGAGTTGAATTCCGTACGTCCATATTGGCTTTAATATTACTTTGTATGAAAGAAGCTTGTTCTCCACTGTTAGGTGTGAATTGCACCCAATAACCAATGCATTTTAAGGTACTGAAAACCTAATTGAAGCCGTTATGTCCATATGTGTTTGCTCCAGGTTAATCTTTTGTCTAAGTGAAGACCTAGGTATCTGACCTCATCCTTTTGTAGTACACAGTTCCACAGAGACACAGGTGGACATGTATCTCTACAAAGAGTAAATGTGATATGCGTTGATTTAGAAGTGTTAGCTTTGATATGTCATTTCTTTAGGCAAGACTGTACTTTGGTAAGTTGATTTTGCAGGATTTGGGATGCCATCTGAGGATTCTAATGGGGTGCCATTATAGCACTGTCATCTCCAAAGGTATATCTCTATAGAGGTGAAAGTTGGTAGATCAGCTGTATGCAAGAGATATAGGAGCGGCCCCTGGACACTTCCTTGAGGAACACCAGACGAATAGGAATAACTGACGAGCATGCTTTTCTATGTTTCAAGTAGAAGTGTCTACTTGTTAGGAATGATCTAAGCACATTATAATATGGGTGTGGTAGATTGCTTTTGATATTGACCAACAGGCCTTCATGCCATATTTTGTCAAATGCTTATGAGATGTCTATGAAGGCAAATGAGCAGTACCTCTTAGTTTCGAGATCATTATTTATCTTTCTGACTATACGGTGGATTTGTTCTGTTGTTGCATGCTTTTGACGAAAACCGAATTGGTAGTTGGGTATTACGTTATTTTCTTTAATGATAGGAGTAATGCGTTGTATAAATAACTTCTCGAAGACTTTAGAAAGTGTTGGGAGAAGACTGATGGGACAGTAAGACGCTACTTTGGTAGGGTTCTTACCTGGTTTTATCAGTATCGGGATTATTTCTGCCTATTAGAGATGCACTGAAAATTAGTGGTTCTTAAACATAACTTGCTTGATCTGTCCACTGCTATATCTCAAGAACTATGCTGATTTAGTCATTCAACTATAAAAATGTTTTTATTTATTTTTGATATATATGTATCATTGATATTGTTTAAGCCTCTTCCACTCTGTTTATTCATATCAGTGATTTATTTGCACTATTTATTGCTGTGAACTGAACTTCTTGCTGTTTGCATTCCCGATTTGTATATGTAGACAACTTACGGCGCTCCAGAATATAACATACTGCATTCTAGAATGTTACCGAACGTACTACTGCATTTCGGAATATAGTCACTTTATAACTTTATTTAGAATGTACGTTGCAATAAAATGAATATGGGACAATAATAATAAAACCTGTGGCTTAACCTAATCTAGATAATCTAATCAGAAAAGATTAGTTAGTGATAGTAGTAATACAATGTGAACACTTTCATTATTACATAATATAGAAAAGATATTACTGTTCGTACAGATCACGAACCATTGATTGACCTTAACGATTTATTCCTAGAGTTCAAAGCTTGGTAATGAGACTGATGAGATACAAAGTGAAGTTGGAATATCATCCAAGAGAAATAATGTGCGTCCAAAAGAATTTATTCAACAAGATATAGAGCAGCATAGTCTAGGCTGTACTTGTAGCTAGGAAAGAGAGAAGGAAGAAATACTAAAAGACCTTGAATTGGAGCAAATAATATATTACTTAAGACATTAAACGGATTTACTTAACTTCAGGAACAAATAGTTTACTGTTTACCATTTCCATGAAGACCAAGCCGGTAAAACGTTAAATTCTAGTCTCAGTTCGTACTGCCAAGTTTTAATAAAAAGTACCTAAGCCTTTAGTTGCTGAAATAAATTGTTTTTGCAAAGAGAAAAATACATAAAATACGTTTTAAGAAATCTTAGAAGAGAAAAAAATATTTGAGTTGTAATTCAGATAATAAGATAATAATCAGACTTAATCACTAATGCAGTAAATCAATGTTTCTTGACTTTTTCCCTAGATGACTTTACTACAGTCTTTAAATCTGAGTACTCTAATAATAATAATTTAGCTGACTGTAATTGTTTTAAGCTAACACATTGTTCAGCAAGTCGTGTATCCAATCTTGAAATACACAATCAGTTCATCTTATTAACAATTAAGCAAAACTGGAAAGACAATCTTGTAAGAAGAGCGAACGGATTAAATCTAGTAGACAACTAATCTTTTTTACTCTTTTTCCTTTGATGATAAAGTCGCCATAAGCATGACGTAATCTTAGCTGCAAGCCATCATACCATAAGCGATGAATAGATGGGTGATATTTCGATTTTTTTCTATTTTTGTGAAGACATGAAGTATATAGCTGAAAAGACTTTATGATTCATAGATGACATTACAAAGACTAATCGAGTGCTGATTACGTCACAGCGTGCTCTTTCAACATTCGTGGTTGTATGTTGTAGAAAGACGGTCTAAAGGGTGCATATACTGACGTGTTGAATGGCTGTTGGTCTGTCTGTCCGTTCATTTCAGTCAGCAACATTCTAGTGATGATGGCCAGTAGTCACCAGCAGACATTAAGAAACAAATTAGCCTTTTTTATGTTCTTTGGGTTTATCCACAATTTTTTTTTACATATTGCTGTGTGCAATACTGCGTGTGATTTCTGTGCTTGAACTAGAAATTTGCTCAGTATTTTGTTTGTGTGGTTCTTGACAAAATTATAGCTTGTCTAGAAAATTTTTACTCTGGCGTTTCCGTTGATATGCTATTTTCTTCGAAATTAGCTAAAAATACAAGAGAAGTAGATGAAATATGATTTGATAGTTAGTTTTAATTAGTCAGTTTTAGCAACTGTTACATAACAAATCTAATTTATCTGACAAAAACCAATGATTTTCATATGTTTAAAGTCATGGCACGCTAAGTGGGAAATGCTTTTTATTTAAAAAAAAATAAGATAATTTCGTTTTTAGCAAATATCTAGTGAGCCACGAACTTTTTTGAAAAAACAAAAGCATGAGTAAACCGACCTCCAAAATAGCCAAAACTTTTCTAATTTAACCGACTTATCTCTTACAATTTCCGAGATCCGAATAGTGAGTATCGAAATTGGGACACACTGTATACAGTGCTAAAAACGAAATTATCTTATTTTTTTTTAAATAAAAAGCATTTCCCACTTAGTGTGCCAAACAAACCAAAAGACGCTTTTAAGATACTTTACTGAGCTTTCACATCAAATAAGCATCTAATGCCCCATAAAAGCGTATTTATTTTGTTTTAGCAATTTTTGCATAACAATTGGATTTCTTTAATAAAACTCCACGACTTTGTGTGTTAGATGTCATGGCACACTGTGATGAAAAATGATTTTCGCTTCATAACTCGGTAAAACAAAAGAATAGTTATGTCAAACCATGTATCACTGAAAAGCATTTAAGGCGTGCAGTTCAGTAATATGGAAATCAAGTAGGCGTTCCATTAGAAAAAAATTTGGATTTACGTTTCACTGCCGAAATAAAACAAAAGACAATTGGGACAATAATTTTTTTGTGTTTCGGAGTAAATTCTCTAAAGCACACTCTGCTGTTCTTTTCTATCTTTGCTCGTTCCTGAGATATTTCATTTAAAAAAAATAAAATAATTTCGTTTTTAGCAAATATCTAGTAAGCCATGAACTTTTTTGAAAAAACAAAAGCATAAGTAAACTGATATTTAAAATAGCCAAAACTTTTCTAATTTAACCGACTTCGTATCTCTTACAGTTTCCGAGATACCAATAGTGAGCATCGAAATAGGGACAGACTGTATAACAGATCACAGTACTAACCATATAAGCAGTAATATTGTTCTAAAAATGCACAAATATCATATTTTAAATTTGTGTATCATTTAACATTAATCTAGTTACTACACAAATTCTAATTTCACGCTTTCAACACCTAATAGTAACAAAATATTCAAACAGTTAAGCGATAGTTTGATGAGAATTTACAAGGAATCCCCAAGAATTTCTACCGATTAATATTAGAAAGTCTACCTCATTCAATCATTAATATTAGCACGTGTTGTAGTAATTAAGTTGCCAAAAGTATTTTATAATCTTATTAATAAAGAAAAAATTAAATAAATTGGGTAAATCATAATTTTATTTAATTTATGTACTTTTGACGGTCCTACGTAATCCAAGACTGATATAATATACTAATTTTAATACATAAAGGTTCAAGATTAATAATAATAAAAATTGTACGCAATATACAAGCATAACAGTTACAATTTGTAAGATAATCATAAGATTGCTTCAGTCTTTTAAAGCTGTTCGCGGTCTGATAGCAGATAACGCGTTGCACACAACGGCGCCGTGGCTTAGTTGGTTAAAGCGCCTGTCTAGTAAACAGGAGATCGAGGGTTCGAATCCCTCCGGGGCCTCGACAAGTGCAATTTAATTTTTTAGAATAGGATATCAATAAAGCAGTTACAATATTTAATTATTTAAATTATAAAGAATTGCTAGTTTTGCTGTACTTAGTTGACCCTAGTCCTCAATTCTATGCAATTACTTTTACTACCACATAGTTTATTACATTAAGCAACGTTAATTTTAAAAACAGACTGAAAGTAATAATTAAAAAAAATTGAAGATCTTAGAATGTCTAAACTGTTATTAGCTTTACAAAATAGAAAACCCACGTGTAACTCTTAATTTCGCAAGTAAAAACTACTGGGCGTGAAAAAATTTCCTCGGTCTAATTCTTACCTGTGAAGTCGTTCAGCGTTCTGCTCTTTGACTTTTAATAGTTAATGGCAAAAATCTGTTACTATTATACAACTTAACTTTCTGACGACACAGAATATGCCCTGCGTAATTAGCATAAATAGTCATAGGAGAATGTGATATGATTTTATCTGGGAAGAAAAACACGTTTGAAGTTAACGAACTTTAATTGTTTTTATTTTATCATTTCAAATAAAAATCAATTATAAATTCTTACATTAAACTGTTTTAAAGGAACAATGGAGCATACAAAACCTAAACTACAGTCTTATATTAATAATAGAACTAAAAAAATCAACTTATACCGCTTTTCACAAACTTTTAATTAAGAAAAAATAACATGTACCCTTTTTCAAAAATATTTAATTATGTTCTTCTATGTCATTCTCATCTTCTGATCCAGAATAAGCAATTGGGTCGTTGATAATGTCTTTTGTAATCAAATTAGAATAAAATTGATGAAAGTTTTCATTAACGTAAGGCAAAAGCTCTAATAGATTTTGTTTCTTTTCGGAACTTATAGGAATCGGTGCTTTATAAGACTTTGACACTTTTATCTTGCTAGGCCATGTGCCACCTTTTCTCAAAAACATTATAGATTTAAACGGTTCTTCGTTATCTAATTTTATTTTGTATTGTACAAGTCCAGGCTGCTGTGAATATCTCAGCCACTTTAATGTCTCTCCATACTACTTTATCACCTTCAGTGTTTGTTTTCTTTTGCTGGAATGTGATTTTAAATAAGGCAGAGAATTCCAGAAAATCAGAGGTTTTCATTTCTGCGATTTCAAAAGGTTTCTTATTTCCGCATAAGCGAACAAGGTTCACCCAGTCCCTAGGATGGTCGATTGCAACGGGATACTTTTCTTTTTCTTCTTTAAAATGGAGTGTTCTGTATTACACTCCATGTGTGAATGGCCCGGCACAAGAAATTTATGATTGATATATGCAATGTGAGGCTGCTGCTTCGTTAGTATCATAAACATTATACTTAAGAAAGAGTTTTTGTTTTGTCCATGCCATGTATCGGAATAAAAAGGCAGTTCTTTAATGGCTGGTGATATCGTTTGACAATGTATATACCTATACGACGCTATTTGATTAGCACCTCGTGCTGCTAAAGCTGTGTGCCACATCAAACAAAATGCTTGCTGATCGTCACATCTATGTAAAGTTAAATTAAATGTCCACAGTTGACGTTTGTAAAAAGCAACTGATGTTTTAAGGTCTGGTGTGGGCAGACATTGTTGCAAATCAAAGATGTATACTATTTTTGTGTCGTCATTCAATGATTCTTGCTTGTCAATTCGTTTAACTTCATATGCTTTTTTGGCATCTTCCTGATGAGATAATAGTTTGTCTCTAATTTCAATTTTTATAAGTCATCAGAACAAGACTTCATAAGTAAATTAAACTTATCGCAAGTAGCGCAAGCATCTTTTTGGGGGCATTTTATTTTAATGCCCAATCAATGAAACATGTTTTGGTAAATTATACGAGAACTGGTGTTTTATCAGGCAATAACCACTTCTTGTATTTTGCGTATATTTGAGAAATGGTATAATAGTGTGAAAGATACTTTTTAGCAGTAACCTTCCGACAGTAGTGGCTTTCGTATGACGGAAGAGCCAAAATATGATTTCTGAGGGCGATGATAATCCTCGTCTGTCGTCGGGAACAATACCTGATACAGAATAATATTTGTAACAAATTTATTGCTTTTATCGAACGTCTTCAAAAAACACTGTTTGCATACTTCAATTAGACTCCCCGAAACAGGAATATGATAAATGTGTGTAAGTTTTCTGTTTTTATGTTTGATATTTGGAATTTTCATTTTCTTGCTTTTTTTTATCTTTAGTTGTTTTAAGTGATGCAATTTGCGTTTGTTAAAACCCATTGCCCAATAGTTTTGAAAAATGGTTTGCCTAATATTGTTATCAATCTTTTCTGCACACCTGAGTCTGCACTACGAAAGAGCTTTAGCTAATCTTGGCTTTACAACTTTTTCTCCTTTCGTTACATACTCCAAACCCATATTTCTCTTTCTTTTCCTATCGTTTCTAATTTCCCTAGTTTTATTTTTTCTTGGCCTCCTTCCTCTACGATGAACAACTGTCATTGTTTCATTGTCTAGGTTATCTGTTTCTAAATTATTGTTAGGAATTTCCCCGACTTCATCTTCAACATTGCTGTCTGGATCGGCATCACTGTCGTCAAAAACTTCATAATCCATTTCAAAACCATCTCTGCAAGTGTCTTCTACTATATAACTCAATATTTCCCTTAAAATGGAGGAAACTGATGGTGCAGGACTAGTTTCAGTACTATTAGCTTCGTTAGTATTATTTGTATTAATATCACCTTCAATAACAGAATCTTTGCAGCTTCAGTTTTTAGCAGAAACCTTCGTATTTACGCAACATCTAAAATAAATTATACACATTTTTGAAACTGCAGTAGCTGAAGGCATGATACATGTGAATTTAACAAATAATTATTTTAAGTAGTAATAAGTACGTGACTTTTAACATTTTATCAACTTTTTACGTAACTATTATATGTAATCTAAGTTATCTCAGAAAATAAAAAGCAAGAACAGCTACAAAAATAGCGTACACTAATAAATTATTACTTATTATTGTTAATAGAAGTTCTTTCTTGGCTACAGGCTACCGGATTTAACAATTCCAGAATCATTGTACTTCTTCGAGACATCATAACCTCACTTCTTAAATAATAATTGATATTAATATTGAAATTATCTTCAATAAATTTAATCTGATAGCATAAATCGATTTAATATTTACGATTAAGTAACAAAACTCACACACTTTACAACTAGATTCTTAAAAGACTATAAGAAAACAGACGTTATAAAAGCAGCGCAAGACTCCAGCAAAACCGTTACCAGAAATGAGAAAACGGATATAAGTTAGTCTATTTAAATCACCGTATCGATGGTATAATGTGAAAAGGGGTATATGTACGCATATAACCCTTTTCCCAAATTTACTTTAAAATTCGCATAATCAATAACTAGACTTGTACCGCTTTTCACAAATATTTCCGGAATAACATAGAGCCTCAAGTACAGTCTAAGTTTAATTGTAAATATCTCCCTTTTCCCATTTAAAGTAACATATTTTTTAACTTATGCTTTTAACCACTATCGAAATCTTCGGATTGGCTGTACATAGACTTATATCTCTGTTCACAAACAAAAGAGCATCATATTTTTAGGTATATGACACAAATATCCCATTTTTCACAAAATTCGACTTAAACCCCTTTTCCTAAGCACCAGCCAATTGCCTGTATTTTCTCTTTTCATATTCAAGTTATAATTTGTTTTTGATTTAATAACAATTGATTTAGTTTATCTCGGCTACTTAAGTACTAAAGTGGGTAATACTTGCAGCATTTTGTTACGGTTTAATTATTATTTTCCAGTCTCAATATTCCGGTTATTATTGTGATTGTTTGTTTGTAATCATTTTTATAAAAACTAGGCTAAAGGCTATTTTAAAACCAGTAAATTGCTTATGTCACGTTTTCATATTTACAAATCATGGAAGATTACAGTTTGCCTGCGGTCTAAATGCTTGTCATTCTTTAGGTGACATAATTTTGGATGTACATTGTACATAATTAAAATACCTTTTAACAGCTGGAGGCAATAAAAAAAGAATTTAATAGACACAAATGCATTAATTTAAATCAATAACAAGTCAACCAAACAAATTGTTATGGAACTGCTACATCACCTACTGTAACGTTAAAACAATAGCTTGCGTAGCTCCCTTCTCCTCCCCTATCTAGATTTTAATGTAATAATAATAAAACAAACAGTTCATTTCACTTACTAATTGAGTTTGTGATTTTAGAATATCTTGTAGATTAAAAACTAAATTCCATGTCATGACGATACCTAGAATACATACTTCAAACATGTATACTTATCGAGGAAGACAGTTTACCGACTTTCAAGTTTTGTATTTGCATAAATGGGGTCGTTTCCTAAAATTGATTGAAACACATATTATCATTCTAGACGGGATAAATAGTGAATATCCATTAACAGCTTTTTCCGTAATATGATAACTAAAGAGTTATAAGGAAATAAAATAATTTTTCTTCGCTAGTGACGTCACAGTTCGTCGGTAGACGGTCTGTACAAATAGTAGAGCTGACAACGTCGCAATCACGTTGTTGTGTCTATTTTTTACGTCTGTTATTGACCATTGTTTTGTGGTTTAGTGGTTAGCTTATTTATATAAAATTTTGTAACTAAAGGGTTTTCCAATAAGAGGTGTTATTTTGAATAGCCCGCTATTTCGGTAGATGTCACTTTTGAAGCTATCATTTTTTGACATTTGACAAGTAGAAACTACGCCATTAATAAATATGGAACGATACACGCTTCAACAACGCATTGAAATTATTAAAATTCACTATGAAAATGGTGAAAATTTGGCAGAGCGGTTCGTAAAACTCGAACATTTTTGGGTCACCGTGAAGCACCTTGTCGGACCGCAATACAGAAATTGGTGAAAAGATTCGAGCTCTTGGGACAAGTTAGTGATGTGAAGAATAAAACCCGTGCACGTCGCTCTAGAACAGCCGAGAATATTGCTGTTGTAGCCGAAAGTGTTAAAGAAAACCCAGGTTTGTCCATTCCTCGTCGTTCTTTGGAATTAGCCATTCCACAAACGTCATTACACCGTATTTTGCATAAAGATTTGGGTCTTAAGGCTTATAAAGTCCAGTTAACACAAGAACTCAAGCCGGCCGATCATCAACAACGTCGTGTCTTTGCTGATTGGGTCGTTGAAATGCATGAAAATGATCCAGAATTCCATCGAAAAATCATCTTGAGTGATGAGGCCCATTTCCACCTCGGTGGCTTCGTCAACAAGCAAAATTGTCGGATCTGGGGCTCAGAAAATCCAAGAGTTATTGTTGAAAAGTCTCTCTATCCTCAACGTGCGACTGTTTGGTGAGGTTTATGGTCCGGCGGAGTCATTGGACCTTACTTTTTCGAAAATGAGGCTGGAGCAACAGTTACGGTGACTGGATTGCGCTATCGAGAGATGATTAACGATTTTTTATGGCCGGAATTGGATGGTATTGATCTGGACAACGTTTACTTTCAACAAGACGGCGCTACGTGCCACACAAGCAACGAAACCATTGATCTTTTACGGAAAAAGTTTCCGGACCGTGTTATCTCTCGAAGAGGTGATCACAATTGGCCACCGAGATCTTGTGATTTAACACCTTGCGACTTCTTTCTTTGGGGCCACGTGAAAGAGAAGGTCTACGCCAACAGCCCAGCGTCGATTCAAGACCTCAAAGATGGAATTCGTGAGGCTATCGAGGACATAGGGCAGCCACTTTGCGATTTGGTTATGGAAAATTTCATGAAAAGGATATTGTCCTGTAAGCGTGGTCGTGGTGGTCATTTGCCTGATGTTATTTTCCACTATTAACGGCATACCTTCCTCTTTATAATGAAATAAACATCCGATCATTTATATTAAAAAATGGCACTTTTCTTTGAATATCAAAATAACACCTCTTATTGGAAAACCCTTTATAATATTATATACAGTTTGTCTTAGGCCACTAGGAACATAGCCGCTATTGTTGTATACGTATCGAAGGTTATGAAGCAATCGTTAACAAAGCTCGTACTGTAAAAAAAACCATATAAACCAATTAAAAATTAAAGAAACTGATATTAAAAGCATTTTAATAACCTGAGATCATTTAATAACTACAAAACACAAAATAATAGGTATTTACAATAAAGAAACTTCTAAGTAATTCTAAATTATTTAACTCGCTCAAAAATACAAAGATTCCACGACTTAATTTTACATTTATAATAAACGTTCAAATAAGACGCCTTCCTAAGCCAAACAATTGTAAAATCCTTGTCTAACATTTTTTAATGTTAGAGGAGTGACATGGTTAATAGCTTGGATAATTTTTTCTCTGAGCTTTTCCAACGCACGCGTTCTCGTTTCTTCTTGGCGATAAATAACATTTTTAATATGCCCTCATAAAACAAGTCATTCACCAATAAATAAATAAATAAATCCTTCTTCTATGACTTGTTAAGCGGTTAGGAAAAGTATTATTTAAAAATTCCTGTACTTCCGCAGTTTTATGAGCGGAGCCATCTCCATAACTGTTTCGCAGTAATCCATTCTTCTCATTTGATCTTCAGGAAATAATTGTTAAGTTTTCTCAATTTTGAAACATTAATAATCGTTTTCTTTCAAAATTTTGCTAACAGTATCTTTGCTAAAGTCTAAAACCTCACCAACTTGTCTAATTGCAGCACATACAGCTACCTGCTGATTTTCTTTCTGTTCCGTTTTGTCATGAACAGTTCTATTTTTATGAAGTTTTGGTGCAACGCATCCAAACCTTTCAAAATTCAAAATTATTTTGCTAATGGTTGTAACCGACGACGGTGGAGGTCGGATTTAAAACACATTATCGAATAAATTGGTTATATGAGGATAAGAATTTCCCAAATAATGCTATTTTACAACTTGTACTTTTTTGGAATTCAACAAGCATTCATTTTTTTTGAGAAAATCAATTAAAAAACTTAATAACAACGATAACACATGTAACATAATCAAACTGTCAAAACTTTCGAATTGACATATCCTCATGACATTATTCTTTTTTAATTTAGTCAAGGGTATCTAGTAGTTTTGTAAATGTTATTAAAACAATCATATTAAAATCGCAAGTTTGCGTTACCTAGACTACGTAAGCAGTACGTAAAAGCCCCAGGCAAGCTGCATTTTGTGTATTTTTAGTGCTTTTATTGTTAACGATTGGTCCATAACCTTGGATACATATTGTGATGCATGTACATGAGAATTGAATCAATGAATTAATTTTATTTTTTTGATGTTTATAAATATTTTGTAATGATTTTCTGATATTTGATTGATAACCTAAATAAGACCACCTTGATCAACACGTGACAACTTCAATCAAACTGACAGTTAATTTTTTTTTAAACAATTTTACATTTAATTTTCGTTTCTTTAATAATTAAAATTTTTGTTTTATGTTCTTAATATCTCCAAATTTGACTTATTTTTTTGTTTACCACCTTTTTTTTTATTCTTGTTTACCTCACTTCACCACAACCTTTTAACTTTACACTTCCTGTTCCTTTTCCGCAGACCTCCTTGCTTCCATACACCCTTCGTAGAGTCGGTCTTCCTCTGTTAATGAAGACAACCTTCTTCAGTACGTCGGTGTTTGGTCCACCGGTTGCTTAAGTCCGCACCAAAGACATTCGGACAACACATATCAAAGATTCCATTATTCCTCCACACAATAAAATGTATTAGAAGGTAAGTAAATTAAATATCGTTCACTAATCTTTGTTTATTATCAATACTTTTAAATAACTTCTACATAAACTCGAATTCAAATCTTCAAAATTTATTTTAACCGCAACAACTTTTCAACTCAATATAAAGTGTTTTTCTCTAAAAACTCTTATTAACAAAATTCAATTCAAAAAACATACCAAACTTTTTCTAAAAATTATTATCAACAACTTATCAACAAACTTCTCTTCAATTGTCCTTTTTCTATTCATAAACTCCTGTAATTAATTCTATGAACAATAATAACATAATCAACTAATCTTACAAATTTCAGAATATTTAAAATATTCTCTTTAATTGTTTGATTAACTAACTGTCTGTTCTTATGCTCTTCAATAACTCTAATGATATCATTATTCTTGTTGTTTTTCTTATTTAGGTATCATTTCAACCTTTTAATAACATTACAATATACAACAATAGCGGCTATGTTCCTAGTAGCTAAAGACAAACTGTGTATAATATAATACCGCATAACCTCAACAATTCGAAAATTCAAACTTTTAAGCGCCTTCTATAATACCGACAGCATCCGCATCCGGCCCTCCACGCGCAAGCGCTTCCGTTTTCAGCGTTGTCATATCGTCAAAGACTTGTGACGTCACAGGAGTGGCGGGAAAAGTCTTTTTGAACTTTAAATTGAAAAAAATAGTGAAAATAGAAGCAGAAAAAATCTGAAAAAAAAGCCAGCGTTAATTTAAAGCGAAAGCAACCCAAATAACCAGAAATAATATTTTAGGAAACGACCCCATTGTCCATACCAATACTTTCAACAATTCTGTCTTAATTAAGTAATAATTTACCATTTGGTGAACTCCGATTCTGGTATTTCTACTAGCGTGGTGAGAGCTGACCAAAATTAACTAGTTGGAGCTAAGAAAAGCCCACTAAGATTCTTTTGTCCACAAATAGGGCCGATTTAGAAATCTAAAGGTAGTATAGCTTCGAAAAACACTAGATATTAGGTTCAGCCTAGTTCAGACCCAAATTTTATTCTGGAACCTAATTTAAATATCTGTTTCATGAACAATGCACAAAATCTAGTATATCCATCTTGAACTCCTGAAGATTCATTATTGTAATAAACAGCGGAAAAAGCTATTTTCAGTTGCAAGTAGAAATAATGCTCCAGTTACGATTTAATAAAAAGGTAGTTCAGAAGGAAGAAAACACAACTGATCCAATTTCAATACAAAATATTTGAATTTACAAAAGATTGATAAATACCGCCATAATGTATAACCTTCGGGAAAGGAACATTTGGATATCAGACAGTCAATATCAATCAATTTAGTTCCTAGTGTTTTGAAGCACTTTACAGTTTATGTGCACTAAGGAGTATACAAGAAGTAAAAACAGCTGCATTAATACTTAGCAAAAATGTTCCATATGCACGTTCTGGCATATACTATTGTAGAATCTTTGTTCAGAAGCCAGAGGTGGGCAGATTTCCATAATTTACAGCTCGGACTCCAAAAGTTAGAAATCAAGGAAATTTAAAATTAAAATTAAGAGCAATCTAGGAAATACATTTATGATAGGACACTAAAAGTAATTACATTGAAACTCAAGGAAATTGAACAAGTTTTGTATGAACTTTTCTAAAAACATGGGCCTAAAAAGACCGTGTGTGGAAACAAGATAGAAGAGTAATGATTATAAGGAATTCATCATTACAGACTCCTACAGATGCGTGGTATTCCCTGAGCTCAAATAGAAGAATGTCTTTGCTTCTTAGTTAGGATTAGACCTCGACCTAGACTTAGACTATCTAGCATCCTAGTTGTGTTGGAGAATTCTTAAAAATCTTTTGTTTCTGCTACTTTCAGATACTGTGATCAAAAACTCCAATACTGTTAGATATTACAGAATTTCTCTGACGAGACTAATCAGTTTGGTACTTTCGTCAAAATTGAAATTAAAGCCTTAGGTAAAGTAAATCAGCTACATTTAAAGCAATTAGTTAAAAAAACACTTAGTAGTTACACTTGGAATGCCAAAGCAGACTTTGGTTCAGAAACTGTATATTTGACGCTATGGGCGAAAGTGTTATCACTAGGTAGCAAAGCTTATAAAGTTTTACCTTTAGCGCCCTTTTCTTATTTGATTTGGTCCTATATTGACATTTAAATATCGGATGTATTTTGTATCTCTACGTAAAACACTAATACCTTCTAGACATGACCATTGACGAATCTCGTAAATAGTTTGAAACAAGCTTGTAGTAAGCTTGCCATGACAAAGGTGCAAGGTTGATACGAGGTTGCCTTGACAAGCTTGAAAGCTTATATCAAGTTTGTATCAAGCTTCCTAGTTACCACATGATAAGCTTGCAGCAAGCTTATTTTGCAACCTTGCCTAGCAAGCATGCAGCAAGCTTGAAATAAGCTTATATGTCAAGCTTATTCTACTAGCTTCCATTAAGTTACACATGTCAAGCCTGTAAGTGTATATCAAGCTTGATTCAAGCATGAATTAAGTTTACAACAAGCTTGAACTTAACTCTTTTTTAAGCTCAATGTAAGCTTTTACTTGAAAACCCAAATGAAAGAAAGAAAATTGAAATACTTAAAATGCAATTTTACTTTTATAATATTATGTTTAATATTCACTGTATCAGAACAAAGAAACAAATCAGTGAGAACAGCTTTTATTTACATTAATTTTCTACGTGAAATTATAAATATTTTTGTAGATTTAATGGCAATTACATAATTAGGGTTCTCACTTTTCCAATTACAAATGTTTTCAGGAGCACAAATGCTCTTCAAGCAAGATTTTAATGTTATATAAATATATTCTTGCTTACTTTTGGTTTCGATGTGTTTCTGCCTGTAACTGCATAACACGTTAAGTACGAATATTATCATATGTTGCCTCTATCTTAAACATTTTTTGGTCAGCAGCTGAAAAAAGCAGCAATATAGTGGAAGAAATTCAAGCATTTGAAAGTGGTGTTAGAATGAAAAATTTATACTAATTTATACGTATTTTAATGGTTGGAATGCACACTACCCACCTGTTCAACAGGTTAGGTGATTGTTTAACCGGTTTTACTAAAAAACAAATCTTAAAAGCACTTACCTTCCACCTTCTTTTTGGAGGAATAACAGAAAAATTTAGTTTGTTCAAAATAAAAACAAACACTTTAAAAATCAGAAACCACTGTTTTAAGAATAGTATCTTTGCTTCGAAGTTCGAACGCACAACGATCAACGATAATTGTAAACGATATCTCGCCGTCGGGAAGCGAGATGTATCTAAACACCACAGTAAACGCAAGCACGATTGCAGCTCCGATTGAGTCAAAGCAACTCGGATAAAGCTTAAACGTGAAGCTTGTAGCAAGCTTGCAGTAAGCTTGCATGCTATCTGGGTAGAGTCTTAGGAACTTTCTTTCTCCGATGTCAAATTAATCTAATCGCAGAAAAAATAAAACTGAACAACTGTGTGTACATTGCGAGAAGTCTTGGATTGCATTATAAAGGGCGCGAGATTTGAATTGAAACATTGTCGACATAAGAAATCTTTCTTTAACATTTTTTAGGGAGAGCTTAGAAGTATAAAAAGCTCAATGCAAAATTATTCGTTCTGTAGAATGTGGGAAGTTTTAATGATGCATTTCTCTAGATAATTGATTACTCAATTTATATGCCAAATCTGTAGTGTTGTCTTTAGATCAAAGAGAAACGTCATTTTTATTGGTTTTAGACAGCACGTGTAGTTTTACTAACCGTGATTGTCGAAAGATCAAACATTGTTGTGGAAACAATATTGTGATGGCAGTAATGGTAAATGCGGGCCAAGATATAAAGGAAATTAGAAATGTACTTTTAAAACTCCTATTTTCACGATCAAATTTAAATTTCTAATTAACTTTTTTCTGTTACAGGACAATTGGTGCCGCGGGTTCGGTAACAGTAAACGGCCAGCAAAGGAACATGAAACAGTTCCGTAAAATATCTAGATACATAATGCAAGACGATCTTCTACAACCGCTGCTAACAGTGGAAGAATCGATGTTGTTTGCTGCAGATCTCAAACTTAACAGGGAACTTAGCAAAAAGGACAAACTAATTGCGGTAATGAGCAGTTTATTTATTGTTATTATTGATTGAGGTTAATTTATAGTTTAACTATATTTATGTTTTGACCTTAACCACAAACGCAATTACCCTAATTGATCAACTGAATTTTAAAAATTTTATCTGTGTAGTATACCTTGACTATGAACTCGAAAATTGTAAAAATTCTTTGTATGCTACTTACATATTAATTAGTATTGACCTTTATTATAGTAGCTAGGTTTATTTGCAGGAATTGTAAATGAATTTACTAAACAAAATTTATTTATGTGTTGTAGATAGAGAAAAATTATCAGTCTTATTGTGCAATCAGATGCAAATGTAATAATTAATATGTAAATACTTAAAGTTATGTAATAGATAATTCTCTTCACTTTTTTATAATTTAGTTGTTGACCTTAAATCTAGATATAATAGTATTCTCCTATATTTCAGAAAAGAGATTAAAGCACAACTCCTTCAAATATGAAATTTATTAATTATCTAATAAATTTTGCAAGAAGGATAATTAAATTTAATTTTAAAATATTTAAAATTGACCATCAAATATTTTCCTGTAGTTTCCAGTAATTGCTTTATTTTAACTTCCAAAAGCTAACAAGATTGTACTAAATTTTTTACATAATCCCCCTGATTACTCAAAATCTTCCCAAAATTACACTGAAATGTCAAAGTTAATCAAGAACTAATATAAGTAAACCATAGCTTACTACTTATATTTTGAAAATCTCCCCATTCCTGAAGCTTAACAAGATTATCCTGAAGCAAAATGCTAAAACAAGACAAGATAATCGCCTATTAAATAACTACTGTTATGTATTGAATGATTCGAGAGTTGAGTTTGGATAAGGTTAACTGAACTGACTGATTGCTGGTAAAATGAATTAATAGTATCATCTGTGTTAGTTTGGTAGTAACTAATACAACTATTTTGTTACAGATTAAAGAAATATTAGAAATGCTAAGATTAACTACTGCAAAAGACACACTCACTGAGAAACTATCAGGAGGTGAACGAAAACGGGTTTCAATTGCTTTAGAATTGTTAAACAATCCTCCCATTATTTTCTTAGATGAACCTACCACGTAAGTATGACATAGTATACAGGGTGTTAGTGAACTAATAGTAGTCCGAGAAACAGGTGGTGCAGGACATCAATACGAACAGAAAAATCTTATACAACTATGGTAAAATCTCAACGGTTTTCTCAGAAACGATTAATAAAGTTCCAAACTTTCAAACGTTATTATTCAATAACTAATGAACATTCTACTTTGAGATTTATTCAGAAGATTAGTCTCATCCAGCCTAATAAAAAAGTATTTTACAATTTTTTTTGTAAATTTATTAGTTTGGCCACAAAAGAACAAAATGCATTACGAAAAATGCATGAATGAAATTACTAAGAGAATTGGCAACTCTGCACCTCTTGAAAAGGAAATTTAGTGTTCCGCATATAAATAAACACTTTGGCTTTCTTTAACCCTAGTCAAGCCAGACATTCCAGTAAATAGCAGGTAGTTTGCCCACTTAGTTTGGGTCAAAAGATTCTAGAAAACTTATAGTAAAAATGACAAAAGCAACATAATGATCGGAGGTCAGCATGTAGCTGGAAAGGAGATTTTTACATACCAATTATTTTTATAAAATGCAGCTTCAACTGTTTTTGGTTTTATCTTCTTTAATTAAGAATCACAATAAATGAAGGAGATAATTAGAAATTAAAAAGAGTTTAATTTAGACTGTAATTAAAAAATGCATTTGCATGTTTTTTCATTAGCAATTATCCTTTTCAAGATTATCAGTGATTTGAATATTGCTCGTTATCTTCTTCATAAATAGTAGCGTTGATAGTACTTTATTGTATTCGAAGTACGTCAGGGAAAGGGTGCATTATCCTTAAATTGATGTTACTGAACTTAATGGTTTTGTATTACAAGAAGTAAACCAAAATCAACTGAAATGTTATTTATGATGGATTATACTAGGAAAAAGATTAGTTCCTTTTACCGTTAGCTATCTTCTTTTATCTTGGTCAAAGAAGTAAACCCATTTTTGTTCTGCTTTTAAGGTGCTATTAAGCGCAGCCCTTTGTTGATTTACATACAACGGTACTATGTAGGGTAAACCGAGAAAAGGTAAATTATTTTTACAGGAAATACGCTTACATTCAAAGTATCCGAATTTATCGAGACGATTCTTTTGAACAAGATTTTGCGGCCAGCCATGTGCAATCATTTCAGGTTCAGTTTCGCTTAGATCTTTAAGTGATTTGGGTGGAAACTTTTTGGCGATTGTGCGTAGTTATTGTAGGTTGTTTTTGGTATTTTGAAATTCCTTAGTGCCTGGTGGTTGTGTTTATTGTGTTTATAATCATTATATTATTATTTATTGTTTTTATTGTTTACCGTGATAGTTTAATTATTGTTATAAAATGACTGAGCTGGAATTTACTAACGCAGAATTAATGGACATGGTGGTTCTGTATGGTGAAGCTCGTCAAAACGCTGCAGCTGCAGCACGTTTGTATGCTGAACGATTTCCCAACAGAGTGGCACCGACTCAAAGAAGACTGCTGGCTATTATTCAACGAGGACGGGAAACGGCGAATTTACAACCGCAAAGAGGCGTCGGAGGTGGCAGAGAGCGTCTCCTACGAATTCTGGAAGCAGAAGACGATATGTTGGAGATGATTGTAAATGATCCTCAATTAAGCACTAGAGAAATTGCAAGGCATGTCCTTGTATCGCATTGGACCGTGTGGCGTGCATTACATAAACAGCAATTGCACCCTTACCACGTGCAAAGGGTACAAGCTCTAGTTGTAGCTGACTTTCCACGTCGCAGAGATTTTTGCAGATGGTTTCTACGACAACATCGACGACAACCCGACTTTGCAAAATACGTATGCAGCACTGATGAATGCTGCTTTACCCTCAATGGAGTGTTAAATTTTAGAAATACTCATGTCTGGAGTATCGAAAATCCGCACGTCATTCGACGTACTAATTTCCAGCAGCGGTTTGCCGTCAATCTATGGGCTGGTATAGTTGGAAATCAGTTAATTGGTCCATATGAATTACCACCCCGAGTTATTGGGGCAACATACCTCAATTTTCTTCAGGAACAGATTCCTCCGTTATTAGAAAATGTGCCGCTTAATGTCCGACAAAATATGTGGTTTCTACATGATGGGGCACCTCCACATTTCAGTGTCGAAGTTCGCAACCATCTCAACGAGGTTTTTCCTGGGCGCTGGATTGGTCGAGGTGGAGTTGTAGAATGGCCCCCACGCAGCCCTGATTTAACTCCTCTGGATTTCTTTTTGTGGGGTTATCTCAAATCAAGGGTGTATGTTTTGGAGGTTGCCACCGTTGAAAACTTGCGCCAGCGCATTGAAGTTGCCGTTGCCGAATTTCGTCATCATCAGCACGAAATATTACCGACGGTTATGCGCACATGCTGTAGCTGCACTCAATTCATGTAAGTTCATCTTTTAACGCTTCTTCTAACTTCCTTTTTGTGCGGAATGGACGCTTATTACACCCGACTGTCAGTTAATGTTAGTACTATTACTTTTCTAACATCTTTATGCGATGCTAATAATTTAGATAATTTTTAATCAAGGAATACCTACTACCTTGACATGAGAAGATGAGTGTAGATATTTTTTACCAAATCCCCTTTTTCTAAAAAACACCTACTCCTTAAAAAGTTAAAGAATTATTCAAAGACTTCCGGTATTAGCACAAAATAAAATAATAATTCAACAGCATTTAAGCTTGTATTGTTTTTTCAATAGACATTTCAGTTTACACACTGTATTATTAATTGTGTAAAAATCATTTGAAACTTAAGTATGTTCTTGCAGTGCTAATTTACATAAAAAGTGGTTTTTGTTGAACGATGGTTTCTAGGATATCCTAACATCAAATTAGCTACAAGAAACTTTTTTAATTTACTTTTTTCAGTTATTCCCTACAAACCGGCATTTAACAAAAACTACTGTTTACATAAATTTGCATTACAAGAAGTCTAATATTAAACGATTTTATAATACAATACAATTGTGTCGCTTAAAGAAGTAACACTCGACACCCCTTTTAAGTAGAAAGCGGAAGTACAACAAACAGAAGATTATTTACGGTTTTATGACCAAGGATTCATCCCAGGTAAAACGTTTTAGAAAATTGAACTCAACTTTCTAATGATTTATTAGGGGGTGCCTAAAATACGTTTGCATAAGGCTATAGTCAAGGTTTTAGTGCGACACCGTTGCCAGATAGTGCTAGCTGTTTTTCACATTTTCTCGAAAACGGCACAAGATAGAAACAATTTTTACTAAAATTTTCTATTTCAAATGACCTTTTCTATCGCCTGTTTCACGGAGTACTATTAGTTCACTAACACCTTGTATAGTAAGTATATGTCAATCGAAAGCTTATTTTATGTTAATATTTTGCAAATTTAGTTTTTGCATTTTAAATGAAAGACATTAAGGTATTTCAAGGTTATGGGTTAAGTATGTTCATTATTAAATCGAAAATTAGAATTTTGCCAAAATACGTGGAAACAATATCAATTCTCTGTAATTTATCTATGTTTATTATATGATAACAGAAATATTCTTTTAACATACAATCTTTTTCCGACTCTCTGTAATCTTTTCAAAGGTATCAAAAGAATTTCTTTCTACTAAATAAATAATAAATAAAATTTTACTGACTTCATGATATATAGCTTTTAGCTTCTAGACTTTATAATAAATAAATTATCTGCGCCATCGTTAAACAAACAGTAAAGTGTAATGATAAAATAAAAATAAGGAAACCAATAAAATAGTGTTAGACAATAGATTTTAAAAGCCATCATTCATCAACTTTCTTCATTAGTATTTTCAAATATACAAATATCAAGTTATAAACCTGATCAGTACTTAATTATTAAGTGTGTTCTGTTAATGAACGTTTTTATTATTTATGTATATTTTATTTGTATAGAAAATGTATGTTAACGTTTATGGCAACGTAAAAGGTTATTGCACCATACGAATGCAGGCTACCTTTAATTATAGAAATTGCAGGAATAACTTCCATCCTTTGTATTACTAAAACTAAATAATATGCATCTTTAGATCAAATGACATTTTCTTTTGCTTTTCTTTCATTCTTTCTTTCACTAATAATAATGATTGCAATAGAGAGTAAAGACCACAAATAAACAAAAAGAAAGATTTCCTGTAAATGAGTGTTGTGCAATAGTAAAAATAATTTTTAAATCTAATCTGATTTACTTAATAAAAAGACAGATTTTAATTTGTTTTCTCAGGAATTGTTTGTGTAAGTAGATTTTTATTTTTTTCCTACTTGTTCTTTACTGAATTGAAAAAGTTTTATTTTTTTTAATTAATGCACGAATCATTTCCTTGATGGCTTCCATAAGAATAATATTCTAAAAGTAATTTCATATAATTTATTATTATGTAAATGCTAACAGGAATTTAAGCATTATAGTATCGTATCGTCATTCAGCTTTCCAAATGCGAGAAGCAATCTCAGATATCGCCTACTATCAGATATTCTTGTTGAATAAATGAATAATAATGAACCTACTAATACTTTTAATGGTTTTTCCTTCACTGCCCTTTCCATTTGTTTACAAGATACTTATGTAATGGTTTTCTGATACTTTGGAAAAATTCCATCAGTCCATTTTTTATTATTATTTTAAAACATTCCGTACTGGAATTGCGTGGTTGCAGCAAAAAATTCATTCATACCTTTTGCTAGTTTCTGATTATTCTTTGATAAAGTGAAATCTTTAGAAGTGTAAGGTCGAAAAACTGGAAATTATAGCAAAGTATTCAACGTTGAAGAGCCTCATATCAAAAATCCGCATGTCCAAATTGCACAAGAATAATCAAAATTTTAACAGCGCATTATATTCCAAATATGACAAAAGTTATGACTTTTTTACATCAATTATACCTCTGGCCACATTAGCATTAATAGTCCAGTAAAATAAGACAAAATTAAGGCCAAACCTCGGAATGAAAGATACAAAGCTGAAAATTTGCATAGACCTTTATCTCGACGTTCTAAAAACGGGCTGAAAAGTCTCATAAGATATCGTGTCCGCTAGTCAAAATATCAAAGGTCACGAAAATCGGTTTTTTACAAATATCTTGCTTCCTATGGCTCGTATGTCGTTGGAGGTTCTTACAGAACTTGTGGAGCATAAAATTCTCTACAAGTTTGGTTCTATGCATTTTTCTGTATGATTAGTCATTTTTGAGATAAAGCGCGGAGAGTGGGAAACGAGTATCCATTTATATGTTAACGCTATGTAAACTGCGGAGCCAGATGCATAGTATACTTTACGAAGTTAGTTATATAATAAAATATTATTATTGTCATTATTAAAGTTAACAAATTGTTATTGAAATTAAATATTTTAAATGCATTATAAGTAATGCGGATGCATCAGTAGATGCGACACAACAACTGCCCTGTTTAACAAAGGAAAACTGAAAATTATAAAAATGCTCAAGAAAAACCCCGATTTGTACTACTCAACTCAAATATTCCAACTGGAAAACTGTCCTCCAAATACAATATTTGAAAATGGAAACTATTCTTTCAGCAATGCATATTGCTTCAAAATCAGAACACTGTATTAACAATTTTCCACGAAATTCATCAAATCAACAAGACTCAACAGACCGGTAAAATTATCATCTCTTCCATCTACAAGTGCAGCAGCTCGTCAGCATATCTATCGGGCCTATTTCCAGATCCAGACTAGTAAGAGAAGGATTTACAACCTGAAAATTGGGTATGGGATCTAGAGAACGAGATCTGAAGCAGACAACAACATTATTGCCAGCAACTATTAAATAAAATCTTCTGCAATTTCAACAAAGGTTGTGGCGTGAACTGTGGATGTAGGAGAGTAGGGTTGCAGTGCTCTACTGTTTGTGGTCAGTGTCACGAACAAGCATGCTTTATGCCTCATCAGTATCAAATGATTTTGATACAGAAAATGAATTTGTTCCTGAGAGCCTTTAGGTTTTAGAATCCAATGTGACGGAAAACGAGGATGACGAAAATTCCGGAAATTGAATTTGGGCGGCCAGAAGAAGAGGACGACAACAAAGATGAGAAATCTTGAGACGCATGTCTACTGGTGATGGTATTGAGAGGTGAACCGAGTAGCTTCTGATACTATTCACTAGGAGATTGCGTATTGCATTACATCAGTACAACATGGATTAGGCCTATCGAGGGTACCGTGTCAAAAAACCTTCCTTCCATTCTATCTCAAACAATAATATACAGGGTGTCTCCAAAAGGTTGGAACATGGCTTAACTTCAGACTCCTGGGATAAAAATAAGAAGATTTAACCCAACTTACCTATATCCAAAATTGTCTCGTTAAGTTGGTACGAGGCGTCAAAGTTTTTTTAAAAAAAATTAATTTTGCGTATAAAAGTGGTAGGCTTTGATCGATTTTTATAATTTTTAGTATGGCATGTTTTGTGTCGATAAGTCACGTTTCGAGATAGTTTTGGTCTTCATCAGTAAGTTGCAAGTGTATTAAACAAGAATGTCGCAGTACAGATTTGTTGATAACTTTTTAGTGTCTAGGCTGAGAACTTTCAAGTTTTTTTTTCCAAAAAGATACTTTTTTTAGGAACATTTTTTGTATCTTTGTAATTTTTGATAACACTTAAGGTTTGTCCGCAAAAAAATAAAATCTGATCTGATGATCATGCTTTTCTGATAGAAATAATCTAGAAATAATCTAGTTAGCCGGAATACTTATCTTAAAATGGCAAGTCAGTATCATTTGTTTGTTACATGTCAAAATGGCAGAAGTTTAGTGTGATAAAAATTAAGTAATTAGTACTTCTTATTTTTATCCCAGGAGTCTGCAGTTAAGCCATGTCCCAACCTTTTGGAGACACCCTGTATTTCATCATATAATTAACTTCGTAAAGTGACTATGCATCTGGCTCCGCAGTTTACATAGCGTTAATTTATAAATGGATGCACGCTTCCCTTGTAATTATACAATAAAATTCATAGAACCAAATCTGCAGAGAATTTTATGCCCTTGACCTTTGATATCTCGACTAGCGGACACGATATCTTATGAGACTTTTCAGCTCGTCTTTATAACATCCAGACAAAGGTCTATGCAAATTTTCAGCTTTGTATCTTTCATTCCGAGGTTTAATTCTTATTTTATTGGATTATTAAGCTTCTCACTGCAAAACAGTTTGTATAACGAGGCTACATTGGTCGTATTTTACAGAAGCTGACACTGTTAATTCTGAGATCAACTGATGGATTTACCTTTCTGCAAAATGCTTTTTGATTATATAATACTTCACTTCTTTCACTAATCATATATGGTATGACTAACCTAATTTATCAAAGGAGACAATTTCACTTATGGAAAGATTGATTACTATCAATCCAAATCTGTGGTTACATAACAGTTCATGCAAGGCTATATTGAACACACTTTGCAGAAACTAGGATTTTCTTGCGAGATCAACTGCGTTTGCCTTTTTTTTTGTAAGAGCACCACCTATTAAATATAAGGCTACGGGTTTGAAACTTTGCTTAAAATAATCTTCTATTATTGCGTATGAAATGATCAGGTTTTCATAAAAAAAAAGATTAACAATTACAAGAAAACAATAATAACAACCAAAACAAAATTAATAATGTGTAATGAACAGCAATGCAAGTATTTACTCGTCGTGGCATGCTTTCTATCAAGTGGTCTGTACTTCTGGGGTTCCATATAACCTCAAGTTTGTGTCTCGGCTTGTCTAAGTTGTCAGGAGCTCTTGGCAATAATCTTAGTCGCCGGCTTATCATTTCCCAAAGATGTTCGATCGGCGATAATTCCGGTGATCGTGTAGGCCAGGGCAACATTTGCAATTGTGCTTGCTGGAGGTACCTTCTGTAATGTTTGAAGTGTGTGCACGTATTGGAAAATACCGTTTGGCAACGTCTGCATGAATGGTACTAACACCGGTTTCAGGACATTATGAATATAGCAATGAGCATTTATAGTGCCTGGGACGAACATAAGAGGTGATCTTCTTCTAAAATCGTTACTCCAGGTGTTAAAGCTGTATGGCGTCTTTCAACGAACTCTAGATTTCGTCTTTCTCTTCGATGTCGACGTACCCCCCTACGTCCGTCATTTGCACACAAACAAAATCTTGATTCGTCACTAAAAACAGTGTCGTTCCATTCCTGATTCCAATGTTGTAGCTTTCGACACCAAACAAGCCTAACAGCTTTTTGATGTGCAGTTAAAGGGAGCCGTTAGAATGGACGGTAAGATTGCAGTCCAAAAGAAAATATTCTTCTGTAGATTGTTGCCATTGACACGCAGCGGTGAAGAGCTCGCATCCAGTCTACAGCGACAGACCTAGCTCTTTGAAGGCGGTCTCTTGTAGCCGATCTTCGAAGAAGTCGATCTTCACGAACATTGCTGCTACGTGGGGGTGTACCAGCGATGTCGCTGAATGCCTTCTTCTGACCAAGCAGACCATATTCGTGCAACTGTAGTGTGGTCCCGATTTACCCTTCTACCAATTTCACGAAAACAAAGTCCAGCTTCTTTCATGCCGATAATTCGACCTCTATCAAATTTTAAAACATTAATTCTGTTACAAAATCTCGAAACAACTAATTATGTTTACTAGATATTCTTTTGTTTCTAAGCAACAAGTTATTAAAGTTGATGAGAAACAGTTGACAAACACCACAACCACTTGATTTTTTAAATGGAAATAGTGATCATTTCATACGCAATAACAAAACATTATTTTAGCAAAGTTTCAAAACCGTGGCCTTATTTTTAATGGGTGGTGCATTTCATATGAAACTGAGTGTCCTTCAATCGTTTGTTAGCTAAAGACACGTGCAACTTTACATTTACATGTACCACAAATGTGTTCCTAAAACACGTTGCAAACGTGCGGGATAACAAGTTTACATTAGTAACACTTTCGTTTTTGAGAGTAAGACTGAAGGGTTGTTGTTTCTTTGTGGCAATTCCAAACTTGCTGGATAAAGTACTAGTTTCATTTTTAAGTTTTCTTTTTGTTAGCAGATCCCTGTTGCTAACTATTGCTAGAGATGCCATCTCTACTTTGTTTGAACTAGAGATGCTTTGCTTTTCTTTTTATTGAACTATTATTGTTTCTTCTGTATCGAAAGCTATTGTACACATTCCATGAAAAGACGTTTTGCCGTTTGGATTTGGAAGCGGCAGCGACGTCAGGGCTTATAGTTAGTTTAACAAATTTCATGATCGAAACTCCTTGGCTCCTCTAATTACTTTTCAACTCCAATCTTCTATACTTTATGATAATAAAGTTCAATTTTTAAACATCTGGGAATGCAAAGCATAACCACAACGAACTCCGTTTCGTTACTTTTTTCAGACTACGGCAGCCATTTGGGCATGTTCCCGAGGTGATATCAAAAAACGTACACGTTTGTCTTATTTTTTTGATGTAGAACACGATTCTAAAATAAAAAAAATTTTGAAAATTTTCCAATTTTCGGCCGCCATTTTGACCATGTTCCCGAAGAGTTATCAAAAAACGAAGATACTACGTCGTCTTTAGTTTTTGATGTAGAATCAAAATCTGAAGTCAAAATTTCAGAACTTGACAAAAAATGCAGACAGACAGACTTCGCAAATTCAGTAACGACTCCTTCGGAGTTCGTTGAATATAGACCCGTTTAGAATTAAGTGCTTTAGTGTACAGTTCTAGCTAAGAAATGACCGTTGTCTGTAGTATATTAAAATCGGCGAACCAATGCAGTAATAAAAGTGCGTGATCAGTGCGTGATCAATGCAACCTCTTTTTCAATTGGCTGAAAAACACGTGCTTGAAGCCGATTTTACACACGGAAGTGTGAACATCCACCGAACAGTGCATTATTATATACCGATGTACACAGAAACTAACATAACCTAAAACCTCAGCCTTTCCGTTTTACTTCTTGTGTTTAATTTTTTTGTAAATTTTGTATTTGGATTATAGACTAACGTGAATACCTAAATACTACTTATTTTAAATTTGGCGGGTATTTTATTCAAATTTGCTAGTGTAAATTGTACATCGACTCAGTTGGGTACTAGCGCATACTGTCCATGCGACTTTCATGTGATCACTGCATTGGTTCTCCGATTAGAGATGGGTCGTTCATGAATGAGTCGTTTACAATGAACGACTCACTTAAATGAGCGGTAAACGTACGACTCTTTTTTATTGAACGGTTCGTTCATTCGTTTATTCAGTTCAGTATCACACAAGTGAAAATTTTTAAAGTTCGTATTGACTCTACTGAGGAGTGGGGAATGAACGAACGAAGAAACAGTGAACTGAATATGTATTTGAACTTACATAGTTTGTGGCGTTTGTGCTCGTTTTCGTTCAGCTCTGCTCTTCTCTATGGTCGCATTCAGGAGACGAACTTGCTGCGTTGCAGCTCCGGAGCGGTTGGTAAAAGGTCTACTGAATACTGTTTAGGAGCGCTTTTTATATCCGCTACTTTGCGACATTCTCAACGTGATCACTGCTTGCTTCTGGATAACAAAAAATAAATACCACGTGATCAAGGTGCCGCGAATTTTCAATTAAAGAAATGGATCATGATTATTTTTTATTAAATAATAATGATTATTAACGATAACCTTACCAAAAAGTATGTTTCGGGAAGAAGTTTTACAAAACTTTTATTTTTAATATTTATAATGTATTAAAAATACTAAAATATCAAAAATTATTATTAAATATTATTCTTAAATGTGTTAAAGTAAATTATTTTTTATTTGCTCATTTTTAACAATTTTAATTTTTAAAGCGGAAATTAATAAATAAGACATAAATTATACAGATACAATTTTTTTTCCAAAAAGTGATTTAAAAACAGAAAATAAATTTAGATGTTGATATTATACTCAATTGAAATAATAGATTTTGGGATCAATTAGAAAGCAGAAATATTACTATTATTACAAAGCAATGCGTTTGCAAAATCAAAACGTAAAAATCATTTTTCAACCGAACATTAAAAATAAATTAAAGTAATAAATAAAGACAAATAGGATAATTAAAAAAAGTTTTATTGCTACTACTCTTATCATATATTCAACTATAAAAAATATTAATTTGTTTTGTATATTAACCTTGTAAAAAATTAAAAATCAAAGTAAAAACATTAAAACAATATAATTATATTATAATCTACAGTATATAATGTCAACTACAAAACTATTAAGTATTAGCATTTTTCTTTACCCTATTTGATCGACCTCCATCTCTGCCGCAAGCAGTTCTTAGCCATAATTTTATAATATGTACGAGGGTCGTTTGAAAAGTCCGTGCAAAAATAAAAACTACTTAATTGTTTGGGGTAAACCTTTTTTATTTTTCAACATAGTCTTCTTTTAGACTTATACACTTCGTCCAACGCTGCTCTAGTTTGTTGATCCCTTCTGAATAATAGGATTTGTCCAAGTCTGAAAAATAGCCATTCGTTTCTGCAATCACCTCCTCGTTTGAATAAAATCTTTTTCCCGCCAGATATTTCTTCAAATTGGGGAACAAATAGTAGTCCGAGGGAGCCAAGTCTGGAGAATAGGGGGGATGTGAAACGAGTTGGAACCCTATTTCCATTAATTTTGCGACCACAACTGCTGAGGCGTGAGCTGGTGCGTTGTCGTGATGGAAAAGGACTTTTTTGTGGGCCAATCGTGGGCGTTTTTCTTGCAGCTCGGTTTTTAAACGGTCCAATAACGATGAATAATATGCACCTGTAATAGTTTTACCCTTTTCCAGATAGCGGATGAGGATTATTCCTTGCGAATCCCAAAAGACAGTCGCCATAATCTTTCCGGCCGAAGGAACGGTCTTCGCCTTTTTTGGCGCAGATTCCACCTTGGTAACCGATTGTTTAGATTGTTCTTTGGTCTCAGGAGTGTAGTGATGTATCCATGTTTCATCCACAGTGACGAAACGACGTTTAAAGTCCTGCCGATTCTTCTGGAACAGCTGCAAACCATCCTTGCAACACTTCACACGATTTCGTTTTTGGTCAAGCGTGAGCAATCGTGGCACCCATCTTGCGGATAGCTTTGTCATGTCCAAATGTTGATGCAAAATATTATGTACCCGTTCATTCGAGATGCCTACAGCACTAGCAATCTCACGCACCTTCACTCTTCTGTCATTCATCACCATATCATGGATTTTATCAATGATTTCTGGAATAGCAACCTCAACAGGGCGTCCAGATCGTTCAGCGTCACTTGTGCCCGTATGGCCACTCCGAAAATTTTGAAACCATCTATAAACTGTTCTAATCGAAGGTGCAGAGTCACCATGTTTATCAAGCTTCTCTTTAGTCTCCTGAGGCGTTTTGCCTTTCATAAAGTAATGTTTATTTAACACACGAAATTCTTTTTCGTCCATTTTTTAAAAATCACTCGACTTCCTCGATTCAAACGAATGCCAAACACAAAGAAATAGACCGATCTGGCTGAAACTTGGTGTGTGTTCTTCCAAGAGATGCTACTAACTAAACATAACCTCGATATGCGCCAGTAGTGCCATCTCTCTGACTTTGCACGGACTTTTCAAACGACCCTCGTAGAGAACTTTGGATTTGTGAAACATTTCGTACAAAAACTTTGCTTAGACAAGATTAACTTCTCATTCTCTTATAAAATTATTATGTTTATGATCAATATTTTTAACTAATTTGTAACAGGAACGTTCCCAGGTATTTTAGCTGGTGTTTGTTGAATTGTTGCAACATAATTAATAACTTTTGGCTACCGTTTCTTTGTTATTAGATATAAAGTTCATTTGTTGCTACTTAAGAATTTATTGTCAAGATTATCTTGGTTAAATTAATTTAATACTTGAATTTTGATCTTTTGTTTCATATTTTGAAATTTTAACGTAACAGAATCATTTCTTTTTTTTTGTTTATTGTAATAACTTGTTTTTATTTTTATTTTCTCATTATTTTATCAACTTTGTTCTCCAGTAAAGAAATCAATTCACACCATTTATTGACATTTTTTTGTAGTGTTATTTTTATATTCTTGTTTGTGTGTTTAATTCATTTTTTTATTATTATTGTTTATTAATAAATGCAAGAAAGGTCTATTATTTGTATTTTGCTTTTTTTTGTAAGTGGATCTCTGGTCCAGACAAAGCAGCGTTAATTTCGTTACTTTGTTCCTTTGGCTATTAAAAAGCACGGTGGTGCTTATTCTAAATTTCACTTAAAGTTTACATACTTTTGTTCAAGAGAAGAGTTAATACTAACTTGAATTTCTTTTTTGATTATTTTAAAAGAAGAAAGCCTTCAGAGGACTTCCTCGGCAAAATTATTTAAGACAAATCACGTGTTTATATAGTTCTTTTTTTATTTTGTGTTGAACCTCGATCGTGAAACGTTAGAGTGAATTTTAATAAAGCTTCCACGAGCTAAGTTACACACAAAGTGAGGTTTCGCAAGAAACCTACATACAGGGTATCGGATTCACGAGTAGTCGCTTGACCGACCATCAGAACCCTTCAATCTACGACTGCTGGCGCCCTCTTTTGGTGAACATCTATTAGTCTAGTAAGAGTTTTGGAAATCGGTGAGCTTTTCTTTGTGTGTGCTTAGGTAAGTTCATTTGAGAATCCACCCCACGGGATTTAACATCAGCCATTGGTCTTGACGGGACTCGTGCATACTTTTGAGCATTTTCCCGTTACAAATTTAGGTGAGAACGATATCGCACCTACATTTCTACAGCAGTATGTATGAAACGCGCGTGCTTATACAATCAGTTCAAATGAGCGACTCAATGTGAAGGACTCTTTAAAGTGAGTTAAAGGAATTGAACTGGCACGGTAAAAAGAGTCGTATGTCCCATGACTATCTCCGATTTTAGTATAGAAGTAAGGAACTCTGCACACTGCATCACGGTCGTCGAGAAAGCTCAGATTAGAAATCATTTTCATGTCAAACGATTTCATTTGTTAATTTTTTTTGCATATTAGCTGAAACGCTTGACATGTTAAACTATAAACAACAACATTTAAATGTATCAAATCTTTTTTATTTTTGCAACTTATTTTATCTGACTTATATTGGAAACCGTGGTGGGTTAACACTCGGCAGGCAGGTAACCGTTTTATAATACTTTTACCTGCATCGTTTATCTTTCTAAACATAAATGAATAGGAAAAAGGATGGATACCGCAACACAACTAACGAGTATACACTTATGTATGACATAATATAGAAAGCATGGGCATGCAATCAGGATAATCCTAAACGGGTCGAAATTCAAAAATTGAACTATACTATACTATATCTTAACAGGATTTAATTTAATTTAATGTTTATTTCATTCAGAAGAAGTTGGACATTAAATAACTAATTAATAATGAAAAAATTAATTAAAAACCAGAGTTAAAGGAGCCAAAATTCTTATATCAATTATTTAATTGCATAGAACCACAAACAAGAAATCTTTAAGATTAATCGACTATGATTAAATTGATTGATGATATACTTAAATATTTTTTTACTGCAACATCGGGAGTATATAAAACAAAACTTTAATAGAGTTTTCAAAATTTGTAACACTCTAAATTCCAAGCAATTATAGGCACTTTCATAATTTAATAATCTCTTTTTAATATAAAAATGTTAATTAGAGAAAGTGATTCTCGTAAATATAAATTCCCTAATAAGTTTTTTATTTTAATTAACTGTTTGATTTTTTTAAAATCAAAACTTATCAAATTAAAATTATCAATTAATTAATTTTTTTATTTTTAGTGGATTGGATGATTTATCAAGTTCCCAATGTATTTCCTTACTGAAAATCTTAGCGGAAGGCGGAAGAACCGTTATTTGTTCAATCCATGCGCCAAGCGCACGCATATTTTCAAAATTTGATCATACCTATATTGTGTCGGCGGGACAATGCATGTATCAAGGGTATGGTCAAGATATAATACCATTTATGTCTAATATTGGCTTGACATGTCCCACTCATTATAATCCAGCAGATTTTAGTAAGCGTCATACAATGTGTCTTATTATTATTACGATTGTCATTTTTAGTTATTGAGGTATCAACTGGGGACTACGGCGTGGAATTTCTGGAAAAAATGTCCACAGTAATGGATAATGGCAAAAACACAAGTTTCTGTAAAGATGTTAAATGCCAGTTTGAAGAAATCCAGCTACCAAACCAAACAACTAACACGCAAATGTGTACAATTACTTATGCACCAACAACAACGACAGAACGGCCAGTTCTTCCATATAACTGTGATTGTTCAGTATGGTATCAGTTTGGAGTGTTATTACGCAGGCTTTGGATACAAACTTATAGGGATACAGTAAGTCATTAAAAATAATCTTTTTTCACGTTCGTTAAAAAAAGTGCAACATTTTTCATTAATTTTCGTTTATAAAGGATGCGTTTGTTTCATCGCGATAGAAGCGTGAAAAAAAAGTGCCATAACGGTTCATTTTTTCACGCATTCGAGTGAAAAAAAGTATCGTAAGTGTCATTTTTTAACGCAAAATATTTAAACACATAGGAGGCTGCCGTTGTTATGATACACACTGGCATTTGTCAGAAATTAGAACGCATCGATGTGACGCGTCGAGAAAGCTGTTATTGAAGTAGGTAGTTCTTGATTTTTATTACGAACGTGAAAAAAGTTTTGTATGCAATTCGTGAGTAAAGTTACTTTTTTCACTTGGCGGATTTGCGCACTCGCCTACGGCTCGTGCGGCAAACTTTCCTTCTCGTGAAAGAAAGATACGCTTTACTCACTTGTTGCATAAATAACTATTTTAATGTTTATTTCTATTATGACTTTTTTAGAATTATATGATATTAAAAATAATAGTACATGCTATGCTTGGTGTACTTATTGGTGGCTTTTATTTAAATATGGGTCAAGATGGATCGAAGACATTATTCAATTTTGGATTTTGTTATACATGCATGATAGCATTTTTATACTTGCCTCTTATGCCTACTTTGCTGCACTGTAGGTGCAGAGATATTTATTTTCTTGATTTTTCTTTAACTAAACGTAATATGTTGTAGTTCCTACAGAAATCCAACTCATTAAAAGAGAATATTTCAATCGATGGTATCGTTTAACTGCATATTATTTAGCAATGAGTTTGATTACACTGCCTATACTTGCGACTTTAGCTGTATTTTATGTTAGTATTGCCTACGTGATGTCTGATCAACCTATAGAGTTCCAAAGAATAGCCATGTTTGTATTGATATGCATTTTAACGTCATTTATTTCGGATAGTTTTGGTTTACTAATTGCATCAGTTGTAGATATTGTAGTAAGTTCTGTTTTTCTTTTTTTTCCCGTGTCTTCCGTTAAATATTATATTAACTGTTATCTAACTTACAGAATGCAATGTTTATTGCACCGGTAGCATCTGTCCCATTAATATTACTTGCCGTGTATGGTATGGGACAAGCAAACAGCATACCGTTATTAATTAAAATAGCAATGCACTTTAGTTATCTTAGATACGGTATGGAAGGTTTGACCATAGCTATTTATGGTAATGGAAGGACAGTTCTCCCATGTCCAGACGAGGAAGATCTCTGTCCATTTAGAGATCCAAAATTTTTCATAACGTTTATAGGAATGGGAAATGCTATATTTTGGCTTGATGTGTTAGCTTTAGCGATTTGTTTTATAATTTTCCGATTCACCAGTTTTTATTTGTTACGTCAACGACTGAGACCAAATAAAACATTTGCAGCATTGCAAGTTATCGGTAGAATTGTAAAGTCACACTTTAGTATAACACGTTAATAATAGTTTAATTCCTGTTAGATAAATGTCTATTTTTTATATTTTTATAACTATGAAATACAATACAGTATGTATGTTAAGGATACATCACTATTTTTAAAGGTCTCGATAAAAAGTGTTTTTGTTTTTGTATCTTTGTATTTACTCAGTATAATTGTAATACTTGTCCAGGTTTAGTAAAGAAACAATAAAGAATTTGTAGTTTTTTTTAATTTTTGCAAACATTTATAATCTCTACAAGACATAGCCTGGAAGCAAGTAGTTAATATCACATTTTGTAAGTATCAATAAAACTATAACATGAAAATGTGAACTAGAGAACATCGTAGTAGAAATTCAAGGTTTGATGAACGATGTATACAGCAGAAAATGCTGTCAACTCGCCACCCAAAGCGAGTTACAAAATTGAAGCGAAGTTTGCAAAACACTACAGATAATTACATCACTAGGGATGACACTAATGTTTATTCAACCAATGTGGTCGCATCGAAAAATTATTTCTAGACTTTTTGCGTCATCGCTTCGATATTCAGATTCTACTTTCAAACTTCGCTTTTTGTGCGCTCTTAATATTTGATTTTTTTAAGTTAGGTTTGAATTTACCGATTCTTTCTTTGACAAGTTATACTAACACATCGTTCAATAAGTCCCGAGACTAACAACGAAAACAACATTTTTTTTTTCAAAAATCATTTTTATTCATCAATATAATCTCCTTTTAGAGTGATACAATCTTTCCAACGCCTTTCCAACATTTCTATACCATGTTTATAGAAGGATTTATCCTTTGCTTCAAAATAGGCTTCAGTTTCGGCAATGACCTCCTCATTCGAGCCAAATTTTTTTCCCTGGAGCATTTTTTTGACATCAGCAAAAAGCCAGTAGTCGCTGGGGGCTAAATCTGGCAAATACGGGGGGTGGGGAAGCAAATCAAAGCCCAACTCGTAGATTTTTGCCATTGTTTTCATGGACTTGTGGCATGGTGCATTGTCTTGCTGAAAAAGGATTTTTTTCTTCTTCATGTGCGGTCGTTTTGCTGCGATCTCCTCCTTCAAACGTACCAACAAGTCAATATAATAATCACTGTTGATCGATTTACCTTTTTCCAGGTAGTCAATGAAAATGACGCCATGTGTATCCCAAAAAACAAACGCCATGACTTTGCCAGCAGATTGCTGCGTTTTTGGACGCTTTGGGCGGCTTTCGCCAGCCATGCGCCACTCAGATGATTGCCGATTCGACTCTGGAGTGAAATGATGTATCCATGTTTCATCCATGGTCACGTATCGACGCAGGAAATCCTTTTTATTGCGAGTAAATAGCGATAAACAGCTCTCTGAATCGTCGATTCGTCGCTGTTTTTGTTCCATTGAAAGCAATCGCGGCACCCACTTGGAAAAAAACCTTTTTCATGCTCAATTTTTCATGAAGGATTGTAAATACGCTTCCAGATGATATCTGTGTCATTTCTGCAATCTCACGGACCTTTACTTTGCGATTTTTCATTACGATTTTGAATACTTCACTCACATTTTCCGGTGTAACGGCTTCCAAAGGCCTACCCGAACGTTCCGCATCGTTTGTGTCCGTACGACCACGTTTAAACTCAGCATACCAACGACAAATCGTTGATTTGGATGGAGAGGAGTCCGGCTAACGTTTCTCAAGCCATTGCTGGGCTTCTACGGTGTTTTTACCCATTAAAAAACAATGTTTTATCAACAAGCGAAACTCGCTTTGTTCCATTTTTCAAACAAATTACAAAGTGACTTTACTCTAACCTCGATAACTCTGCTGTTTGTGGTCCAATCGACGTGAAATTTTTACACGTTTCATGTGAAGGTTCGCACTCTAGGGAAACGTGGCTAGTTTGGTACTACTAGCACCATCTCTGGGTTAGTCTCGGGACTTATTGAACGATGTGTTATGATTGCAGAGTGCATACATGCCGACTATTTCTAAATAAGGAATCTTACTAGATTATTAACGGTTTCTTCAACCAACTAAATATGTTTTATCACTCACCAGGCGAATTTTAAAACTTTAAGTATGCCGACTCGTTTAATATCAGTAAAACAGTGGAGGAACCTTATTCGCTAAGCGACAGAATTTCTCAAACGAATTAAATGTTTATTCTGCTGATTGCCGAATACTAGAAAATAAATTTTCTAAAAGCAAATTTGAGACTTGAACTGAATATTTACAGTTTGGAATTATAAAATAAAATCATTTCATTTTCACAAAGATGACTTAGCAATAATATCTTATTATATCTGATAGTATAATCAAATCAGAAAGAAAAAAATTAACACAGCAACTTGCTTTTAGAGTTCGCGGAAGGAAAATAGAATCATTATTTATATTCAAAGACTAAATAAACATGTGTAACCTAACCTAAAATAAAATTTACTGATATAGCGACTTTCACAACATAGACTAAACATTAAACTTTTTCAACCCTCATTAATTTCTCGTGCACACATTTTGCAAACTGAGTGCTTAATTAAAGGTAGCCTATGTTTGAAGAGTCCACAACTTTACTATGAGTGTAAACGATACGTTCTTCTCCAAAATTTAACAATTGACAGGTTAGTATACCAGGAAACGTAGGTCTAGGTGAGTCAAATGAACTTATGTTTTGATTTTTCACAGCAACACAACTACTGTAACAACTGTAAGATTAACTTTTTGAGTAATTACAGTATTTTTAACCAAGAGTCTCTCAAATTCATCAAAGCAGCTCAAAGAAAGCAAAGAAAGGTTCAAACAATCTCTTGGCCAATGTTTTTATGGAGAACATATTAATAGTTATGAAATTCTCTGTTATCACTCTTCTTAGTATCTACAAATGCCACGTGTTTACAAATTTATGAGCAATAACCCAAAAAGGGTTAACTTTATGTAAAAAGCTAAATCACTGCTGAACAAGATTGGAAGTTAAGTTATACAGTATAGCGGTTCACTACAGTCTTTCCCTAGACATAGGTATCTAAAGAGGGATAAGCATTCTAGTAACACCTCATTGAAATTAAAAGAAAAATCTAATTCTTACCTTTTCTCGATTAGAAAGACTGTGGAGTGTCAAGGATAACTGAGTCCTTATATCTACAAAGATTTGAAAGCTGGTGGACTAATAGGAAGCAGAAATGCACAAAAAGGTGCATCAAGTAAATTCCAACTTCTATATTTGGAAAAGCTAGAATGGTAAAACTATAAGCTAGATCTGTTAACATCTTATTAATATAAAATTTGGTAGCTGTTAATGAAATGTTTTTATCAGAGATATTTTGAGAAAAACTCCAAATGGTTTTTCACATGATGCAGAAGAGATTTAAATATCTCCGGTGAATTGGTAGAGCTTGGGTCATACAGAATTAACGGACACGCTTTTTATGTCAAATACAATGAAACTTCTTCTTCTGCACTGTGAGATGTTTATTGACGATCCATAATCTACCGGTCTGATCCAAAACAAAACGTTAACTCTATTAACGCGCTTTTCTTAACACTGTCTCTTCGAGTTTCCTATAACAATTGCTGAAGTAAGCTCGACTTTTATAGCATTTTAAGTGCCAAAGATACTTTCAACATAGAGCCATTACATTTTTCTTCCACAGTGACCAAGCAAAATACAGCTAAGGTAGGTTCATATTGTTACATTTTGACAAAAACGTGTTTTTATTTTTAATATTTATTTTTACTTAATTTATTACAATTTATTTCCAGTATTTATTTACACTAAATTATTTATTTAATTATTTATTTATCACTAGTTAACATTTATTTCGTTCGTAACTACTAGCTGCTTGACTGTAGAACTGCCTCCGCTCGGTCAATGCTGCCTTATATTCGTTTCCGCGTGGTTCTTGATGAGTCCAGAAAGTTCGCGTTCCTTCTGGAACACTCGACGGTGGAAGAGTCTCGATAGTTGCAGATTTCTCCGGCACATTCGACCAGCTTGTTCGAGACTGTTCGGGACTTTTTCTAGAATATTCTAGGAATGGCGCGTTACAATATGCATACTATGCCCAAACAATTTAGACATTGATGTGGCCAGATTTTTCCTGTTTATCGCAGTTGAAAAATTAAAACTAAACCAAAAACTGATTCTGGTTGAGTCTTACGCGTTTCTAAACAAACTGTTGTTGACTTTAGCTTCTTAGATCTTTAAATGAAATTATATGCTGAGTTTAGAAAATATCTAATGCAAAAAACTGAAGACGTTCATAGATAAACGCAGTCATTGCAGAAGACTACCATAATATTTGCCTTTTACAGTTATGTTATGCTTTTTAAGATAAGTCGAAAGGGTGTTTTCACATTCCCAACAAATGATAAAAGACACCTTTGCTTATATTACAAGTTTTTGCCTGGACGGTCCGGCATTTGTCTAGAAGGTAACTGTAGCATACTCATATTAATAGAAAGATCTAGTTCTATCTTCAGTCTCAATGGACTTCAAACCTTGATTTTACTTGCTTTCTTAAGCTTCCAAGAACTTCTAACAATGTTTATTCGTGTTAAGTCTTTAAAAATAATAACACTAATGCTCTGATTCAAATTTGTAGAAGTAAATAAGTTTTTTGATCTTAACAAGTTCACTTTCGTAATGTTTACAGGGTAAAAGTCTCCTTCGTTCTCAAAATTCGATTTTGTCTTTGCATGGGCTTCAAGTGAAAGATGAAGTAGGGAAAAGTCAGGCAAGAAAAACTACTTAAACTTCAAAGCCTGTAATTACGATAAAAACCGTTAAAAATCAACAGCCTTATGTATACTTACTTCTCAGACCTTTGTTTCATATTTGTAAGTTAAATATCTGTTCTAGAAATATTTGTTGTCATATCTACATTTTTTCTACACTGCAAATTGTTCATTTTGCACAAACCCTTGGGCATTTAGAGAAGATGACTCTCTACATACTTAGCAATAAGTTTCATTATCAAGAGAAGGGTCAGCAGACTTTTTCGGGAATTGGAATACACTGTTTTCCATAGGCTTTTCTTTTCCTTTTGCAGACCTTTAACCTCCTAACCGAATCTGCTTTCAATTCTGCTTTTTCCATCAAAGTTTTTTTCTACAGGAGTAGAACTTTAGACTTTTGGCAACATCGCGATGATGTGATGTTGAGGTCGAACCAGTAGTATGAACCAAATCCGAAGTAAACGAGTCTGATGTTGAGGAAGTATGAGGAGGTATTTCTACTGTAGAAAAATCTTGTTCTATATTTTCACATGCATTTTCAATGTTTTGGAAGGCAAATTCTGGAGTAGGAGCGTTTAAGCATGGAGTACGAGAAAGTCGTTCTAGTCGCGTGTTCATGTCAGCTAAAACGTCTAAAGTCTCTGTAACTGCTTCCAGAATTGCATCACCGTGGAGTAGAGTCAATATCAGAGAAAATATCGATATCACGATCTGAGATGCCCGTTTTCTTGAAATGACATTTTCTGGAAGAGTCACTTTTAGCTTCTCCAAATTGTTTTCCAATGTTGTACATAGTGGCCCTCATTGCTGGACGGTTCTTTTGCCATCTATTAATTGCTCGTTCAAAATAACAATTAAACGGGCCATAAATACATCAACATCTAGAGGTTATAATTTGTAAGTAGTGTGAGATGGTATTGACAAAATTACAACATGGTTATCTAATGCAATTTTTGTTCCTTAGTAGGGTGTACACTTGTACAGCTGATACAAAAAATTTCATCCATTTTTAAAATATCTCACTGTTAATTCAATCATTGTCGGAAACGTAGCCTTGGGTACTAGGTGATGTTCCATCTAGAAGCCTTGGGTTCACTTTCGGTGGTTTGTTGGTAGATGTTTTAACCCCTGTTTCATCCACATTATACATATTTTGTATATCACATTTACCTTATCTTTCATTATTCATTAATTTGTTTTAAATCTTCAAAGAAGTTTTGTAGGTTGAACACACAGAAAAATCTGGGTAATTCTGAAACACTTAGTGACCAATTACAGGTGATGATTTTCGTGAGAGTTGGCCACCTGGCCGAAGAGTTCCAAAATTTTGTTTCCAGGCGTTCTTCTTCTGGCTATTATAAGGCAAATAATTTAGCAACGATTCCAAGAAGAATAAACAGACAGACTGCACTGGCATCGTTCCGATTTTACTTAAATGAAGAAAATGAAGAACGATTTGCTAAAATTGGTCATTTTTATAAACTACCGGGTCGACTTTGATTGTTATTAGCTATATAACCACGAAGCCTTCTAGTAGTCTTAATACTGTTTTCTACTACACAGACTCAAGATTAATTCCACGAGTGTACATCTATGATATATGAGGTTTTTT
>VTPC01002639.1:0-22705 GCA_011009095.1 Ignelater luminosus | reverse complement strand
AAAAAAAAATTTTGAAAAAATTGTGTCCATTTCTAACACGGGTACTTATTGAACCGCCCTCGTATATTCATTGCCCCTGTATCTTGCGAGCCCCAAACAACGGCCTTCTCATCAGCATCTGACATCATTCATCAAGTTCGTCCATTCAACAACGCGCACGTACACCATCTGCACGTTAATCAATTGTCCATAAGTTATAAACACTTCAACAGAATGGCAAGGTCGATCAATCCATATCACCATCGCACCATTCCACGCACCGTCCACTTTACATGTATATATCTGAAAGAACTCAAAAGATCTTTTGGCTTGCTAAGTTTTTTTCAAAAAAGCCGGCCCGACCGAATCATGCAATATTTTTGGGTAACCGTCTACAAACATCCCATCTTAAATTTTGTATGTAACCAACTAACACGCGGATTCCGTAAAACTTACAAGCAAACCAAGCAACTTAAGGTTCTATGCAAACTACCTTCTGGGGTTTCTTTAGCCGAAGTAAAATGAACGTAGTGGGTTTTACGATGAGGATAACAACAAATGTGTTGGGCATTGGTTAAGTGAACTGGCATGGTATCATTTTGATCTGTTATTAACTATCCAAGTCTAAAACCAGCTCCACAAAGGAACTGCAGAGATACAAAACTACTAGTTTTATGAGGTTTGCGAAGGAAATGGTAACACCGCGAAAACTAAATACTTGAGAAGGTTTTCTGATCGTTGTCTACCGTCGGCAAACGTATTTAGAAGATTGGATTGGCGGTCAAGAGAGACGGATCAAATGATACCAAACCAAATTAATGCTGGTGCTCCGCGAACTCCTCTTAACCCTGAGCAAGAAGAACAAATTTTACGAAATGTTTCTGGAGAACCTGGAACTAGTACGACAGAAGTAACTCCCCGATTTAATATTCCTAGTAATTCTATTAACTACTACAAGTGGCTACTGCGACAGATCGGTCAGAACCAAAATTTCCATAAGCAAATATTTGTGGGTTGATGTGTGATTTTTAATTGTCACAATATGCATCAATATGGATTTTCATGAGCCCAATCCATATTGTACGAGACCGTATACAAACCAGATCAGATTCTTTTTAGATGTTTAGATGGAAATACTAACAGGCAACGTCTGAATGTGTCTTGTCTTGTCGGACATGTCAAGCTGTTGGGGCCTGTCGGACCTCTCGGGCCATACAGGTCTGTCGGGCATCTTCGGGCTTCTCTGATCTATCGTACCGTTCGGCCCTCTTGGGCCGTCAACTTATTCGGGCTTTTGGACTTTTCGTCCCTTCGGGCTTCTCTCAGTCTGTTGGGCCTTTTAAACTTCTCGGTTCTTCGGGTCTATCGGGCCGTTTAGATTTCTTGGGCCTGTCGGGTCATAAAGGTCTCTCGGGCAGTTCGGGCCTTTTGGACCGTTGAGACCTGTCGGGCTTCTTGGATTTTTAAACCCTTCGGGCTTCTCCGTCGCATTCGGGCCTTCAATGACCAGAATTCCGTACTCCTGGATGAGGTTATAATCGATCGGGCTTGCCGAAAAAATCACAATGTCGCCGAGTTTAGGTGACGGAAACAAAGGTTAAGTTAGGTTAGGTTAGGTTAGGTTTAGTTAGGTTGGGTTACGTTTAAGGACTAATACAACCAGGGGAAGCTAGCAAAGGAAAGATAGAACACATGGTAATGACAACTAAGTCTAAAACGAGCAAGTAATATACTGTATGTAATTGTAGTGGCAATCAATGAAGCGGGAGTAAACGATACGAAAGAAATACACGCCCGAATAGAAGAGATGGCCGAAATTATGGAAAAAACATAAAACTAACCAGGAAATGGGAAACATTAATTGGGGAAGCATGAAGCTGGTGTCAGACAAGGGCCTAGATGAGATTTATGTCAGGAAGATATGTGAATATGTGTTCCAGGGCAGGAGCACAAGAATTGAAATTGTGTCATCAGCTGCCAAAACTGTGGACAGAAGAGGGCTATCCCCGAGAACAAAAATGGGAAAAAGAGACACGGAAACCGTTACGAGAAGAAAACCACTGGCGGAAAAAGTTATAGTGAAGGCGGGGGGAAGAAACTACGCCGGTCAAGACAAGCGGTGACGTAAAGAAAGTTGGGGTCACGGTGAGGAACCTTAAGAACACTGCAAAAGGGTGGCCTACTGTTGGAAATAGCTGGGGGAAGGCAACAATCTGAAGCCTTTATGCAGTCTGTGAAGGGAAGAATCGTGGAGGCAGAAAATGTCGTCAAAAGGGACGAGGCCATTGTACATATTAGTGACATCGACGGCAGTTTGGATGCGCAGAAAGTCGCAGAAACGATTATGAGAACTAGGCCAGGAATCCCAGGAGAAGAAATTAGGGTAACCTCCTTGAGGTCAACAAGAAACGGTAGCCAGATAGCCACACTAAAATTTAATAAAAGGGTGGTGGCGGACCTCGTCAAGCTAGGCAGAGTTAGTATAGGGTGGAAGGGCTGTCGTATATGCTATAGAGTCACGATCCAGGGGTGCTATAAGTACCTGGGCTTTGGCCACGAAGCTAGAAACTGTAATGGACCTGATAGGTAAGAAGCGTGCCTTAACTGCAGAGAACCAAGACACAAGGCAAAGGAATGCAATAATGCTGCCTACTGTATTACATGTAGGTTCAGAGGGCATAGGGCCGACTCTATGAGATGCCCTAAGTATAGGGAGCTGGTCAACGGCGCGAAAGGGGGGGTAGGTAATTAGTGATAGTGAAAGTGTTACAGACGAACTTAGGTAGGGCAAGGGCGGCACACTATCTGGCCCATGCAACGTGTAAGGGCAGTAACATAGACATTCTAATAATAGGGGAACCAAACAAAAATAAAGTGAAAGGCAGTGAGTTTATAAAAGATGTGAACGTAGATTTTGCGGTGCTGTGCATGAACAAGCCACTAGAAGTGCTGGGTGTGGAGCAGGGGGAGGGACATGTGTGACTAAGCTTTAAGACCTTCTCTACGTACGCATGTTACTTCTCCCCAAATATTAGTTTAGTGGACAGTGTCATAGATAAGGTGGCCAGAAAAAGCCGAAGGGCCGCAATAGCAGGAGATATCTATGCAAAATCACCGCTATGGAGATCCCCAATTTAATCATGAAAATGGCGTACTCCCGAGATAGCTGGGAGACAATACATAAAATGATCGCAGACATCATGATTAGCAAAGAGAAGGAAGAGAGAGTAAGACAGGAAAACAGACAAACCTAAGACGTAACAGACAGCGAGGCGCACCTGACGATATGCTTGCTGCTAGCGGTACCGCGTGCGTCACAACGTGGCAAAGAAAGCATAGGTGGTTTTAGCCGGTAGGAGTCCGGCACTACCGTGCTGCGATTGACTCAAGCAGCTTCCACCTTCCAAAGAAAAAAACGGTTGGGTTACGTTGGATTAGCTATCCCTCCCATAGAGTCCCATCTTAAAACACGTGGAAGTTCAAAAGCACCGGTTCCGTAATGCATTTTCAATACAAGTTTCACAAAATCGGCCATAATTTTTAAACCGTTCAGTTCCACCACCTAAACTGGGGGGCGTTGTGATCCTCTCGTCAAGCCCGATCGATCGATGCCTCACTCGAATCTCTCCTCGATATCCAGGAATACTGAACTCGAACCCTTGGGGCTTTTGGACTTCTCGGTCCTTCGGGTTTCTGTTGTGCCGATCAAGAACTTACTGGGTTTTTTAGGCCTGTGCAAGGCTCTACTGTAAGTCACCGGAGATTTTAAGATTCTTCTGTGTTTCGAATGACACGACGAAATTTGTAATTACGAAGTAATAATCTGTTGGTTATTGAGTGTCTACGAGTGTTTCGAGTCCATTTCCAAGGTTTTTTCTGTAGAATTTCCCACTTTTTTCCCAGAATATTAAGAAATTTGGTGACATTGCGATCTGTACGTCTTTAATTTCGTTTTTCAACTTAACAATTTTACAGATTCTAAACTAATTTTTGTACAATCTGCGTCTCGAATGGCAAGACAAAATTTGTAATTTCGAATTAATAATCTGTTGGATATTAAGTGTCTCCGAGTGTATAGAGCAGATTTCCTGAGTTCTTTCTTTTCCTGAGAATCTTAAGACATTTAATGACATTATGATCTGTAAGGACTGCACGGACTGAGTTTTCTAGTCGTGCCTTTACTCCGCTCAGATTCGCGTCGGGCCGAGCTCCAGTTTAGAAATTTATCAGGCTTTTCAAGCCTACCTCTGGTCAATTGGGTCGTTCCGTCTTGTCGAGCCTGTCAAGCTGTTAGGGCCTGTCGGACCTCTTGGGCCTGTCGGGTCACTCAATCCTGTTGGGCCTTTTGTACTTCTCGGCCCTCGGGCATGTTAGACCTCTCGCGTCTGTCGGGCCATAAAAGTTTGTCAGGCCGTTCAGGCCTTTTAGACAGTTTGGCCCTTTGGGCTCCTCAAATCTGTCAGGCATTTTTGTGCCGTTCCAGCCTGTTGGGCCTTGGAATTTTTCGGCCCTTCGGGCTTTTCTGTAGGGCCGTTCGGGCTTGTCGAGCTATTTGGGCCTGTCGGTCCGATCAAGAAATTATCGGGTTGTTTCGGGTCGCGTCAAACCTGTCCCCGGTCGGGCCGCTTGTGCGAATTTTGGCCCATGCAGGGCTCTAATTTATGGTCTACAATTAACTAATAAGTTTTTCATGTAGGATAAGCTGTTATCTCAATTTTTCAATATGGATCTTAATAACCATATCATATCAATTCTTGATTTGCTCTTATTTTAGATTTTAAAGTCTCCTGATTTTATAGCGGAATCTCCTGATTTATTTGATAGAAATCTTTCGAAATGTAGAAAAAAGGTTTGGAAGCACTGTCGGGGATTGCGGCCGTAGCGCGAGGACCGCTAACTACGTCGCTCGAAAGTCTAAAGAGGATGGATAAGTAACTGAGGTCCTAGGGAGTTAAGTTATCTGTATATAAAGGGAATTAGATTATAGGACGCCTCGTAAGGATTGCATTTTTGGATTCCCTTCTTGGAAGTGGGGGTGGGATTCTGAAAATCTGACAGGCGTGCTCTTTGTTATCCTAACATGCTTATGTATCGCCCCTTAATAAACCCCAGGCGCGCATCTACAAGAAAAGACCCCTCCAGATCAAGCACTTCCTTAGAAGAACAAAAGTTTTCCAAGCGAGGAATCTTCCTGTAGATGGCCCTTTCTTTACTTTGGAATCTAAGAACTGCATTTGACGATGTAGCAGAAATAAAATAATGAATCAATAATAGATCACTGGCCGGATAAGACATTTATGTGTTATAAGGTATATAACAGCACCTATGGAGTCTGGAGAGTAATCCGCTGCTCTGCTGAACAAGACGAAGGCAGTACTTCAGCTCGTCGCTTCACTTCAGCGTTGCATGGGGGTGTACGTGTACGCGACAGATGGCGAAAGTTGGAGACGGACATCTTCTGAATCGAATCTGGCTGTTTTTAGGTAACTTCTTTGAGGGAATAGAATGAAATATAGTTTCTGTGGGTTTGGAACCATCCAGTTGTCGTAGCTTAAATGCCAAGATCGTCCATCCCTTGGTAAACTTCAAAACGCCACCTCGTCGGCAAATTGCGACAGGTGAGTGTCGGAGTTCTGGGGTTGAGGGATGTCAAAATAGAAGACAGATAAAAAGAGTAAAAAGATGAATAGGGCAGGGAGCTTTACGGCTCGAAGCTTGTGAGAAAGAGACACTCAATGTCCAAAAACGTAGTTGTTACGTAGCGTTAATAGTTGAGGGTTAGCGTCACGTCGGTGTAGAGACCAAAAACAGGACCTTCAGCAAATCTTCCCATGCTGACTAGCTGTTCAGAAATTCTCAGTTTATTAGTCGATATCGTCTTGAAGACTTTACATTTACATTTGAGCTGTAAAAAGTTGAACCAGTGGGAAGTTTACGGAGTTTGTGTACTGCAACAACTATGCCTCCTTCCAAGCGCTGGGAGAATACCCATAACGGAAACAATGGAAAGAAAATCGATGGCAGGTAACAAAAAGGGCTTTTCTGGTTACTGTTTTCTCATCTAGAATTGAACTTATGGTGTCCGACAAGGTATCCACGCGACGGAAGCAGAACTTGGTAACTTGGAGCAATGTCTGTGTCAAGGCAAACGTTGTGGTTGGCGTTGGCAAGTCGTCAGGCGGTTGGCGAACTTCATCCAAAACTTCAACAAAAATGTTTGTCTTGTCCTAGGAATCGGTGACTATACGGACGTTCTAGGTGAGATGGAGCCAGAACCTGAATTTGGTTCAAAGGGTCGACCAACATGCCTCCCAGAACCAACTAAAAGAAATGGAAAATGCAATTATAGCAACCAACTATTGTTCGTGTCCGTCTTTGGTCGAACTAGAAAGATTGGATTGTTTTTCCTGGCAGTAGAACTCACCCGCCTCGCCATTCATAGACGAGACGGGCTTATAGTTTTAGAATCTTGGCAATCGATAGCTCCGATTGTCAAAAATCAAAACAAATCCGCAAATGACCCAGGTCATTCTATTTTGCTGCGACCAGAGGAAAGCTAAAGATTTGACGCAGCAGGCGTTTGCTTCGAACTTTCCCCTTCAGCCTCCTACAGCCATTGCTTTTGTCCCAGCTCTGAAATGGAGTGCCATCTTCAGAAGGTGCATTTATTGGACCGTCAATTGATTATCGATTTATTATCTTTTCTAAGGCCTTAGTAGGATTCAAATTTCGTAAACTGAGTCACAACACTACACCGCCTGCAGTCCAAGCACATTTCACTTTCCGCGTTCACCATCACGAGCACCGCCGAGAATATAACTGTCACCCTTGCAATTATATTTCATTTCTGTTTAAAAACAAGTTTACTGCTGTTAACGAACAGCATTGATGACCGTGATATCTAAATTGTATCTAACTATCTATTCGAACTTCGAACAAATACGTCATAATACCTTATTTAGCCATGTGTGGTTTTGACGCAAGTTTCCAAAAAAAAACAAAATAAAATTTTTAAAAGCCCTAATTGGTTTCAGCTCTGAATTGCCGAATCACTAAAATCTTTTTTTCAGGTCTACCAAATTAAATCCTGAAATATTCCATAAAAAATTGAAATTGTTTAATTAAGTAGCTTGTCCATACAACTTCCTATTATAGGCGCAGGTGTAAAATCGTAATAAATTCAGTAAGGAAATCTGAAGGGTGTCTGTCGTCAAATATGACCCTAATAAAAACTTTTGTTGACGTCATCTGGGATTAAAATAAATCTGTCAGATTCTTTGCTAGATTCATGTATCGCAGTCTTTTTTTGTCTAAATAATCACCTTTTTAACGTTTATCTCAGTAATTTAAAAGTCACATTAAAACAAAACGAATGTAAAGTAATAAACATTACTTTTAACGCTGCCTTTTTCCGCATTCAACCATATTTCCATTACATTTAATTCAAATTTCAATTTAATGTCCATCTATAAAAGAAATGCAACGGAATATTTTAATCATTCGCTCACTACCTCTATGCAAAATAGCAAAGCAGCGAAAAATTCCCGGAAATGTAAAATTCAGAGGATTTAAACATGGGTGTGGCGTCGAAATAATAAATATCCCACAACTTTACCTCAGACTGAAATTTAGCTAGCAGCCAGCATGTAAGATGTTATTATTGTTACGCTATTCTCGTGTTGTGGTCGGGTTACATCTTGTTCCTGTATCCGGATCCGGAAGATGGTTCCGGTAAGCGGGGAAGATCCACGTCCTGACCGCCGTACGTAAGGATTAAAGCTTCGAGAACCCCAAACCTCCCCCGTCCCATCTGCAGTTATTATGCTACCACAAGGTAAACCTTCGACCGCCCTATCGCGATTTTATTTCCTACTATGCAGAAATTTAAATTTTATTACCCTTTGGTTCGATTCTCCTTGTGTTCCTCTCTCTCTTTTTTCCTGATTGAGGCGTTAGGGTTAACAATGATTTTAATCCGATTAGGTCGATGTTCTGACGTAAAAGCATTTCAGTTCTGATTAAATTTTCGAACTTGACAAATATCTAGCAGACAAAAATAATAACATAGAAAACAAATTTGGTTGGTGCAAAACAGAAAGATGTCACTTGCAAGAAGAGAACTGACTGCAGTATAAAAGCACTAAAGTTCAATTGAAACTTCACGTTCTATTTTATCCTTGAATGCTCGCATTGTACAAAACTACCCTCGAAAAGTTTTCTTTCTCTTGCACTTAACATCTACCGATATTAATCGTCCCTTTATTAATAAGGCACGCGAGGAAAAAATAAAACTTTCCCCTTATCTCCTAGTTGGATTTGTGAGGCTCGGAGGGAAAAAATTGAGGGAAAGATTCTTATAATATTATTTTAAAGTAATTCTTTATTCGGGGAAGGAGCGAAAAAAGTGCGAAAAAAATCTAGGACATACCCGAACCCTTCTTTTGTCAAATCGTAGTAATCTGGGATTTGCCATCATCTAGAGAGAATGCAGGGCAGGGCAAAGGCTCCCCATCGACCTATTGTTTAAATGAGCTGCCGGCTACCACACTCAAAGTGGCCTCCAAATTGAACGATAAACCTCCTGAGATTTCGGCACTTTATTTTTATTATTTATTTAATTTCGCGGAAACGAATGAGACTAAAGCTAAAGCGCCAATTTATTATTCACTTTGAAAACGTCGTCCTTAAAATGGAATTTTCCTTTTTTAAAAATTTAAAAAAAAACTTACATGGAAATCCATTTGGTTCACGTATCCTGAAAGTTGTCGAAAATAAGTGGTCGACAGATACCCTCACTGGGGGATGGTCCCGGCTGTTGACAAGACAATCCGGGCTCGCAGGTCCCGCTGAAACCTTGGTCACCCCCGCAGGGTTCACCTTCTGTACGGGCACACTCCTGACAGCACCTACGAAAATACATGAAAAAAATATCACTTCTTCAAAACTTACTTCATCGTTCCGGTCCATAAAAAGTTTTACGAGCACGCCATTTTGAATAAAGTACCAGCAACCGTAAATAAACGCGATACAAAATGAAAATAATGTCGCGAAAATAAAGAACTCCCCTGTGTTTTTTGTCTCTCTTTTTATTTTTGGTTTTTGCGGTAACGTGCAAAACAATCGTTAGGGAATTTTCAAACGAAAAAGAATGTCCAAGTTTAGGGGATAATAAATGTCTGTTTTCTATTTTCTGTTTTTTTTTCTCTCTATTTAAAATAACAGGATGTTAAATAAAAGTAAGATTAAATTTTATTAAATGTAAAGAAGTCTTTCTGAGAAAAGCTTCTAGAAAGCTGTGGATTAATGCTTTCAGAATCGACTTAAGCAGGCCGTGCTTTCTTGTATTAAAAATCAAATGACTAAACAAAAGCGAATCAAACAAAAACAATGTTCAAAATGCGAAAACATAATGTGATAGTTATTCATTTGTTGCACGATGTAAAATAACGTGTGTCCCAAAAGTCTTGGGGTTGTAAATTATAATATTAACAAAGACTTAAAAGTTACAATAAATGTTATTATAATGTTTTTTAGATCTTCTATTGTATCCACCGCACTTCTGATTACTGAATTTTTTAAATATGGAAAAAGAAGAAACCCAATGAGGTAAGATCGCATGAACGTGGTTGCTTATTAATCTGTCGTTGAAGAACTCATGAAGATGATATTTCTTGGGCCTTTTACTGTCAGGTCAAGATCAAGAAACCTGTAAAAGGTATGAAAAACTGATACCATCGAGTAACAGTTTATATAAAAAAGCGACACCTTGACAAATTCTTTTCGATTCACAAGATTTTAAAGAAGGTTTCCTTCCCCTAACCGGCACAATACGTAAATAAATTATTCACGTTCTCTAGTTAGACCCGTTTGGATGAAATGAAAACAGCATCTCCTCCTGGAAACTTTTCCAGGCTAGAATGGAACATTGCGAGTATTAATGTGTCAATTCTTGGTGTTTAGTTTTCATAAGGAAGAATCCCATTAACTCTCTTTCCGTTGATTTTTCATTTGCTTCCAAATGTAAGTCAAACATGCTTTTCACTCTTCTGCCAAATTTCGACAGGTAAAATCCATTGTTGGATTTACGTAAACATTTTCAGCGAACTCCGAAGGAGTCGTTACTGAATTTGCGCAGTCTGTCTGTCTGTCTGCTCTTTTTTTAAGATTTTGAAATTTTGACTTCAGATTTGGATTCTACATCAAAAACTAAAGAGTACACGGGTGTCTTTGTTTTTTGATTACTCTTCGGGGACATGGTCAAAATGGCCGCCGAAAATTCAAAAAGTAACAAAACCGAGTTTGTTGTGATTATGCTTTGCATTCTCAGAAGTTTTTAAAATATACTTCACCTACTAGGCCAGTAAAATAGAGGAGTCGAAGTGAAAATAAATGTCGGCAAACGTTCTATGGTTTTAATCTGTTCATTGGGCGTCTAATAGAAGTATCCTAGATTTTCACGGTTCCTCGTGGTGAGCTAACGTGTGGGCATCAAAAAACCACAAAATTTTCGGACCTTTTTCAGTTGTTCGCTTATAACTCCTAAACGGTGCTTTCTAGCGAAAACTTCATTATATAAACATTGAAAACCATTAAATTCTGCGTCGAATTCTGTCAAGTGGTGTCGGTCAAAAAATGATGATGTTTAGCAACTTTGTCACAAACTGAGATATAATGATTCTTAAACGTCTGCAGCTCGAAAACGCCTACTCTACATGAAAAAATGTATAGAGTCCACCTCTGCATCCCTTTTGGCATTTGCAGGAAACGCTGTTTAGTACTTCCACTAGAGCTGGAGGTATAGTGGTCGTTGTGGAGAGCAAGCCGTGCTTAGACGACCTCCTTCCACACTTGAGTGGATCTTTCTCCCTTCCCAGCCACATCTGGACTTGGTGGTACGTCCTGAGGGAAAGCTGTCGAGCGGCACCCTGGGTGGAGGGAAGAAACGCCAGGTTAATGTTTGTTTTTTAGAAGACTGGTCATAATTGCATCCAGCGTTGTAGCTGGCAACAAGGAATTTGTTTCCTGCTGTCTCCACCTCGTCTAGTGTTACATCATCTTTTTTAAAGACCTGCACAGTGTCCTGCAACTCTTTTTTCTTTTCAATTCTTCACGAATTTTATTTTTCCTGAAAAATGCTAACGTTGTGTCGCATCCACTGAATGGATGCAGGAACAAGATGTTTGTTTTGGCAGCATCTGAAAACTTGAATTTACTGAAAGAACAGATAGCAGGTCTGTGTCCTCTCCAACGATGATCATGGAATGTGGAGTGATGTTAGGTGACATGTCAATAGCAGACGTTACGATGACTCTGTCTGCATCTTCCGCTGCAACCTTCACCGCGAATCCTTCATGTTCCAGCTTTTTACGCAGCATAGAAATGAGTCGTGCTTTGTCGGCATTGTTAGAAAGAAACTGCTCCTTTGACATCGTTTCATCAAACACTACGTTAGCTGCAGCTGATCTCATGCTTCGTCGAAGGAGGTACTTGAGAAAGTTTCTTCGGACTGCCAGACCACTCTTTGTAGAAGAAATTCTCCGTCAAGAACATATACGGAGTTATCCAATCGCTGTACTTCTTCATCTTGCTTGTTCAAAGGAGTGAACAATTCATAGAAAATAGATTCCTCTGTTTTCCGCATTGCTGCATCGTCAGAAATCAAGAGTGGGTAGGGTGCCAATTCGAATTTGAAGTTTCTTCAAGTCTTTGTTAGTTTTCTTAAAAAACAATATTGTGTCAGAGTTGAGAGGTACTTCCTCATCGTGAACCCTGACCTTCAAGTTAGTACACTTGAGAGGTGCCACGCGAATTCCTCTTTGGAATTTGACATCCATGAAGTTGCTGTCAATTGTGTTGACAATACTTTTCATTCCGACCTCTTGATGACAATAGATCATCTCCTATAACTCATGTACTGATTGACATGATAGTTTCCACAACTGGAAAATTATTGCGGGCTGAAAACCGCTCCACAAACTTCAAAACGTCTGAGTCGTTTCTTCGAATCCTATACAATCTAGGTTCTATATGGTGCTCTGACGTGGCAAAAGTGATACCACATAATTGTTCTCTTTGAAGAGAAACTTTCATGATAGCAGGCATGAATGAAATTCAGTTGACAAGAACGCTGTCTGTTATGCCTCGCCCGTGACTCACATTACCTTCTGTTTTTATTGACGGCATTTGTTCGATGGTCATATCTGATCACATACTTGTTGGATCTTCTTATTGTGAAGAACTCTTTGTCCACAAAACGACCATGTTGGATGGAAGTCAGCTTTGATTTAAGGTCAGCCATGTCTTGTAAATAAAACTGTGACGATTTAGCATACAGGAAATGTCCACGAGCATGAAAGTATGGCAACATTTGTTGCACGCAGAACTTTTTAATCACGTTCTGTATAGTAGGTGCTGCAATGTCTATGGTAAGTTTGGCCGATGTTTTCAAGGACCTCCAATATGTAATTGTTCTCTTCATCTGTTATGTCCAGCATGGAGAGTACACATTTGGCCAAAGCAAGATGAGCTAACAAGTCCCCTCAACATTTTCTCGGTTGATGCAGCAGCGTATGGTAGGCTAGACAAATCCTGTAATCTACTGCGACTCATTATATAACCAATCGCCTCCATGAAGGACATGATCAGGTGGAAACCACCACCCAAATGGAAAGTCAGATCTGCAAGAAGCTACTATGTCCGTATTACAAAGCAGCTTTTCTGACCAACAGCTTTGCTCTTCTCATTTGCAGAGAGCAACATAGAATAAATGGTGTCGTACTTTCCATGGGGCAAATTGAGCAACGGCAGGAACAACACACGAGATCTACTGAAAGAAGAAGTTTTATAAAGCGTCAAATTTTCCATAAACCCATTGCATCCAGGGACGTCCACTCGCTCGATTCATTTCCCATACATCCACACAAAATCGGTGGGCAAGATTTGTGCAGTTTCAGTGGGATGCTTTAGGTTGATGTCGTAGATAGTGACTTCTGTAGATCCTTATTCGTTTTTTCCTTGGAAACGCACCAATGGTATGTTTCCAACTTCAGCAGTTGGCAATTTCGGTAGCTTGTCAATTCTTCACTGTAAACATACTGAAGTGTGAGAAGTGATACATTGAATGCCTCCCATAGCATGAAAGGTGTTGGCTCCATCAATTTCATCCATATTGACATCATCACTGTCGAATACAAATTGGCTAATAGAGTCAGTTAGCTGATTTTTCAGAGGTTGTTGAATGCATGATACCTCAGACAGCTTAGCGTAATAGTAGGAACAACAATATCCAAGGCTTGATAGAACGTCAAGAAGATCTCTAAAGTCATACTTCTTATAGAGTAATGCGCCAAATCCAATTGATTTGGGGAAAGGAATGGCCGTGACCTTGTAGGACTAATGACTGTATGCATGTCCGTAACTTTAGTGTTGACTCGTTTGATATTCTTACAATTTTTCGGCGTCAGAATCTTCTTCAAGAGCAACCTCAGAAACTCTGGAACGTCTTCAAAAAACACTGTCCAAAAACCTGTCCAGTTTGGGGTAAGAATCAAGAGAGTAAACCATTGATCTGATGTCCTCTCTGATTATAGCTGCTGCAGCTTCGATTACTCGAAGGTGCTCTTGTTTTGGGTCTTTATTGTAAGATTCATACCAATTGTCTATTAAAATTCTATGCCCTGTGTTTCAGAAACTTATGATTTGATTTTGATGGTTGTTGTCAGTCACGATTATTTCGTCGCCATATTTTTTAATCAATCGAGCTTCGATTGTTTTTCCAGCTGGGATGTACCCTATAAAGTCCTTCAAAATTTCAGAAAATATGAATTGGCATTGAGCTTCATTTTCTTCCAAATAGTTATAAATATAGTCAAAGCAGCTGTTAACGTCTTCATCTTCTGGACGCTTCCTGGGGCGTGAAGTTGACACTCGGCTAAAATAATTCTTACCACAAGACCCGTGGTACTTGGCCTCTGCTGCCACCACATGGCCAGTTGTCTGTTGAACTGAGTTCATGAACGAATTTTTGAAAGCCAGAGTTTGACATACTGTAGGCTATCTCGAATTGGTTTTGACTTTTTACTTTGTTTTTTCAGAAATGCCTTTAGGGCGGTCTTCCTCGTACATTCTTGAAATCAAAAGCACCACCGCTTGGCCGTCGAGATTCTTTACTTTCTGGTAGTGAGTTGACCATCTCTCTGGTGTACAGCTTCCAGCATTTGACGTGTTATCCTTATACCTCTTACTACACTTGATCAGTGTAGCTATCCCTCGACTCCTAACTGTAGCAGTCTCTTCCACAAACAAACTCTTCATACAAATGAAACACTTGGTCTCATCCATCTTATTGGGACAGAAATGCCTTCACTATACACTTTATAGTTCACATTTTTATTACACTACCACATGAACACTGTAAACAAATGAAGGAACGAAAAATATAATTGCCCACGTTGTGAAACCAGGATGGCAACTGGTTGAAATTGAACGCAGTGTTGCCAGGCATCAACCTTATAAAAGCGCCAGTTCGTTCCGTCAAAGAAAAGACAGTTGATTGTGATACAAAATATCGACACCAAACAAAACATGATCGCAAATTGAGCTCAATAATGATTTCTTTCTCCGCTAGAGGCGCTGTAGTTCCACTTCAAATTTGACAAGTTTAAACGTCAGTTCATAAGATTGAGGTTATTAGAATTTAAACTTTAGAAAAAAGTAATTATTAATGCCTTGTCGATGAATCTATGGAAACACTTGGGGATTCAGACCGAGTATGGTACATTGGCTGTACACTGAAGTGATTAGACTTGTGATAACATACATATGCAGCCTTAGTGTGGTGGCCAAAAACGCTGCAAACAAACATCAAAATTAAACTATGCAATATTGGCCTGTTTGGGGATAACAGGAGCTATGAAAACGATTCGTACAGCAGCAGATCCTGCTGAATCTTCCACCGCTAGATTTTGTAAATCAAGAATATCCTTGCATAAACTCCAGAATGCAAGAAACCAGAGAACTGCAAACTCAGGACACTGATCGATCTGGAAAAGGTGACCCTGTCTTCTACGTGAGATCAGTTTATGCTACCATCTGGTTTAGAGACAGGTCGAGAACCTTGAAAGGCACGGGTTCAGGAATACATGGTGTGGAACCGAAGGTAGAGCTGACGTTATCCTTTGTTAAATATGCCAAACGGATTTACAAATACCCAGACAGTCAAGCGGCACTCAAGGCTCTTCAGAAAGTAGAAGTGACGTCAAAGCTTGCGATGGAAGGCCTTTGCGCGCTGGTTACCTTGGCATACCAAAATACAGTCAAACTGATCGTTTTGCTAAACTGAGATCAAAAAGTTCATTCTTTAAACCAGAGGCCGGCTCTAGGAATACCTAAATGTTTCCTTAAAGAAGCTACAAACACGTGGATAAAAGAACAAGAAAGCCATGTACCGGCTGACTATCCCAGAAACAGGCACGGGAAGCTATTTGTAGTTGAACCATCCGGAGAAAGAACTGAGAAGCTCAATGTAATAAGTAGAACTCAGCTAAAAACCGCATTAGGGCTACTCTCAGAGCATCTTTCTGTGAGAAATCATTTTCACAATATAAAACTGTCTAATGGTGATCTAGACTGCAGACTATGTGAGAAAGCCACCGAAACAGTGGAATTTATCGTTTTATGCCAGTGCGAGACGTTGTCTCGTCAAAGGTTCAAACTATTCAGGTTTGCTACAATGGCACCGAAGACTTTCAGTCCCTACTTGTCTAACAATCTTGCCATCTGATTGAAAACATAGGATTGCTAAAGTAGAGCTAGAACTAACTGGGAAGCACAACAAGCCTTTATGGCTTCAGCGCGTTTGATGTATTAGACAGATTCCAGGTTCTACAGTAATAATAATAATATAACTTTCCCTATCCAAATTGACCATTGACCTATAACTTTTCTGGGTCATACCCTGTATGTGAATAAAAACCGAATGATCAGTCCAGAAGTTTTACCTGACGCCATCAAGAGAAAAAAGTCATTTGTCGCCACTGGCATCTCATGTAGCTTGTAGCCTTCCAAGATTTGAATCCTGCGAACATACAAGCCAACAAACAAATAAACAAACCAGCACCCTAGCTAGAGAGTGGCAAAGGACTCAAGGTAGGGTTTCGTCCTCCAATTACCTTCTTAATAAAGCTACATACGTATATGATCATGAGTTGCAATGTGCTATTGAATGGGCTACCTCGAATTCATCAAGGTCAGTGTCATTTACAAGGGACTTTTGCAATAAGAAGTTAATCCTTTACCAAGTGCCAACGGTCTCCTCGAAGGGCGGATGAGCGGGTAGAGGGAGGGGCACCCTGTTGTCTCGGAGGTGGAAAATTGCCCCCAAAGGCAAAGGAGTCTACCAAGACCAACGGCATCAGGATGGGAAAGGCAACGGAAAACCACTTCATTAAAGACCCGTCAGAGTATTCCAAGATTGTGCCTAGAAGGAGAAAAGAACCACCGTGGAGTCTTTGCATACTAAGAATCCGGAGGTAAAACAATCCCCCCAATCGGATCTCCGGGTGGTAGGGGACAGTATACAAAAATGATGGCTTGTGTGCGTTAATTAATTCTCTCGCAGTTTTCTTAAAAGAGCGCGGTTTATAACTCTATGTTTTCGTTTGTCATTTAGATATCATACAGGTTAGATGTTCGTTAATGATTTAACTTTGAAAAGGACGATAAGTATCTTGATCGCTTGTATGTGTTAATTAACTACTTGTTCTCTCGCAGTTTTCTTGAAAGGACACAATTTATAATTCTATGTTTTTATTTTCCATTTAGATATTGTAAAGGCTAGGTGTTCGTTCACGATTTAACTTTAAAAGGCCAATGAGTATTGTAATAGTGTATTTGATCACATGTGTACGTTAATTAACTACTCGTTCTCTTGCAGGTTTATTGAAAGAACACAATTTAATCACACAATCAATCTAAATTGGTCAAATATGACTCTAGATATGTATTGGTTGCGTCTTCTTTATCTGTGAAGAACAACTGCTATTTCATAGGAATGGTAACAACAACAAAAGTGAACAATTAAAGCTAAATGTAGACCAGGTAGAGACTTTTGAAATGTGTGATGAAGGAGCACGAGTATCTACAGAAAACGCCCAGCCAACTGTCTTTGTGCTACAAGGGTATGATTTCCAATGTTCATACGATGTGGTTATTCATAGCCAAGAATCGTGAAGCAACGAAATCCCTCAGTTAGACAAAAACTCTGGATGGATCTAAAAGGTAGACGACACTCATAGCTATATTCTATCAAACAGCTAGACAGCTTTTAAAATTTTTTTTGCGAGTCCAGTACTGCAAAAATCCCTTGTTACCTTGATGTTGATGCCTAGAGATTTGAAAGTAACAAAGATCTCTACTATGATCTCGCATGCCAAACAGAAAGCCTGCGCAGCGATATTTGGCCCTCCGGGCTGTAATTGCCCATCTCTGATCTATAAAAAAGTATATATTACTATAGAACCTGAGACCTGTCTCGTGCAGTCATAAAAGCTTATCGTGCTTTTCCATTTAGTTCTAGCTCTACTCTAGCAACTCTGTACCTTCAGTCGGACGACACAGCGCGTCGTACTAGCATATGTTCCACTGTTTCAGTGTCTTCTCCGCATAGTCTGAAGTCCAGATTACTGTTAAGTAGTTTCATATTATCAAGGTGACTTCTCACAGGGAGATGGCCTGCGAGTAGCCTTGCTGTAGTTTTTCTGAGTTCTGTTCATTTCATTGAAATGTAACGGTCCGTTTACGAATAGCTTCCCGTGCCTTTTTATGGGATAATCAGCCCAGATCTTTCTTTGTTATTCTTTGATCCATGTGTTTGTAGCTTCTTTAAGGAATCACTTACATAGATATTTCTAGAGCCGGCTCTGGTTCAAAAAATCAGTTTTCTGATCTCAGTTTAGCTAAACACTCCACTTCTTCATTGCCTTCGTGTCCACTACGTCCTGGCACGCGAATCAATTTAATTGTAGTCTGCCAAGGTGCACAGTGTGCGAAGGCGTGCCATTACAAGTTTTACGCCACTTTTAGCCCCCTAAAAGCACTTGAGTGCCGCTTGACTGTCTCTGAATATGTAAATCCGCTTGCTTATATAATTTCTTCTCAGGTTTCTCCAATGAATTTACTTTGTTTTAATCTGTCCCTTTAGAAGCATTAGATAGCAGCAATAAGAGAGGAAATCGTAGTCACCTTTTAGGCGTCCTACAAAATTTATAAGCAAAGCAGCAGATATGCTCAAATGTAAGGTTACATCTTTAGTCTTAAAGCGTTCACTAAACCAAGCTAAAGAGACAAATAAGTCCTGTAAGCTTGGATGAACGTACGCAAACAGAGACTGTTTTGTTACCACGGCGCTGTGCTGTAACAAATTGTATTTGAGTGGCTGATCGACCTACGACTTGAGAGATGTCATGACAATACAACGAAAACGGTACTGTAAAGATGATAAAAGTGTGGTGGTGCATATAAATAATTTTTACAAACTAAAATTCAGGTCTTCTGTGTTAAAGACCTTGACGGTATAAGTGTAGGGTCTGACTCTGAGATAAAAAGCTACAAGTGATCATAAAGACTTTTCCTTCAATTCAAATCTACTAAAGTTCTAAGTTCTCACTAAGGTTGTCCATCATTTTCCTTAGTAGCGTAGGTGAATACCGGAACAGCAAGTTCTATGTATTTTTGACTGAAGAAGCCACTGATTTCTCCAAAAATTTTCATTTCAGTCTTAACAAATTTCTTTCTTAATAATTTCATAATTTACATTTAAATGAGGCCAAGAATTCCACATAAATTCGTCTTCTTTTGTTTTCTTTAACATTTCCATATTAAAGATTTTTAAATTACTAATCAAAATTAACGATCCGAGGAATATGTTGATTTGCAAGAAACAATTTGAAACTTTTTATACGTTCCGGAATTCCCATTAGCACTTAATTTTAGCTCAGTTATTTTTTTTTATGGCACAATATGTGATTGACCTTTGATGTAGTACAAAATACGTGTGTTATTGTACTGTAACGTCTTGAATGAAAGACAGAAATCCCACGAGGGAGAAACTTTCCTGAAAATAATTTACAGAAACAAACAATATTGATGTTGGTATTACAAGTTACAAACCAGTTATTAGAGAAAGTTTGTACGAAACTAACAAATAAAGTCTTAGCAAGTTTCCTTCTATAGATTCTTTTAAAAGGTCAACATCAAAAAGAGAAATTTGTTGGATTTGTTGAATTTTAGTTCATAAAGGTCGCTTTAGCTTGAAGTTTGTTGAAAATCTTGTCAATCTAAAACTTTTAAATTATTTATTTTAGGATTTTGTATTGATTAATGGTTAATGTCATGTAGCTACTAATCTGTGGTAAAGGTGACTTGAGTTCCTTCTACATGGCTTCAAGTATTACATATTTCTGAACGTTAGTTCAATTAAAATTCATTTCCTGCCATTATAGGTAGTTTTCAAGCTCAGTAAAAGTCTTATCCGCAAATTTCTGTTAGTGCCTTTTCTAACTTCTAAGGAAAGCATAATTTATCGCCTTCTCAGTAAAATCTACTTATTTCAAGGTACACCTGTGCTCCTGACATTGAATGCCTTATGTTTTGTTAACTGGACGACAATAGGAGTGTTTGCAATGCAGGGCAACCTGAGCTCCCAGGCCCAGCAGACCCTGTTCTACTGCACTAACGTACGTCGATGAGGAAGAGGCGCTACTATTCAACTCGAAACGGTGCGTAAGGGCCACATTTCTCGACATCGAGAGGGCCTTTGACAAGGTATGGCAGGAGGGGCTTCTCTTTAAGCTCCAAGCCGCCGAAATCCCCACCTGATTTGTTAGGCTAATCAGCAGCTTCCTGTCCGCCCGCCAACACCGCGTGCGAGTGCACCAGGCTAAGTCCAGGGTGTACACGCCGCGAGCCGGCGTCCCTCAGGGGTTCATCCTTTCTCCTCTTCTATTCATTTTCTACTGCCATGACATCCCTCGCCCCGAAGAGCCTGAGGTCCCCCTCTCACACTTCGCGGACGATACCGCCCTCTGGGTGACGTCTCGAAGCTCCGTCGAGGGATCGAGAATCCTGGCGTGCGAGCTAAGACGCCTGGAGACTTCGTTCCGAAAGTGGAGAATCAGACTGAACTCTCAGAAAACAAACCTCATCTTATTCCGCCACTCCTATTACACCTACATGGCCAGATTCGATCCCGACGACGTCCGCCTGGAACTGTGGGGCTCGCGCCTCCAACTTTCGCCATCTGTCAAATACCTTGGCATCACTTTCACCCCCACTGCCTGGACGTTGTCCAGAAGCGCAGCAGCTTGCTCTCTAGACTCTACGGCGGCATTCCAGGCTGCCACCCTCGGACGCTACTTCACACATACAAAACTTTTTCATAAGACCCGTGATCGACTACCGATTCATAGTCTTCGGCTCCGCACCGCCATATGCAATCAGAAGACTCCGACAGAAAAAGAGGACCATCTGCAAAAGGATTTTTCGCCTGGAGCGCTTCCGAAGGGAAGAAGTCTGCGACAGAGCGGGGATTCCTCCTGTAGATGCGCGCCTCGAATTCATGAGGGGTCGCTATGTGAGCAACGCGGTTGAACATAACAGAGAGCACGTTCTCGACATCCTAAGAACCGCTCCTCCAAGTTGATGAATATACTTCTCGACACCCCACTTATCTACAGATAAGTCCCCAGCCACAGTCCTCCGCGAAACTACCGAGCAACGTAAGCAGCGCCCTGGCGCCACGTTTGCATTCGGGAGGTCCGGGGCATCCCCGGGCCGACTGTTCTCACTAAGGTTCTTCCGTGGTTTTCCCTAGTGGTCAAGGCGAATGCCGGAACAGAAATTTCCACGGACCCGCCACCACCACCACCACCACCGCATACAAACGCGCCGTGTCAGCTGCCCTTTTTCTCCGCCGTTACAACGCCGAGGAACCGCTGCCGCTCCACCACCACATAACACCAAGCTGCAACTGCTGCTACACATACAACTACCACAACCACACAATACAGATACACCCACAGGAACACAGGATGAGCACGAGCCGAACCGGATTCTAAGTCGCTGACTCCGCAAAATCCCCCTCTTCAAAAAGGCTGAAGAAGCTCCATGATTAGCTTGAAACGGCCTCCTGCTTTCGGCAGGAAAATAACTGATTGACTTGACTTGACTTGACTTGAGGCGCTACTATTGGAGTAAGCACTGTTCTCCTGAGAGTTTGCTAACCGAATACGGTTGCGGCTCTGAAGTCTCTATCTTGCCACCCCACTCCACCTACACAGTGCGTGCGTTTAGAGATATGACCCTGAAAGCCATTTGTATGCCGCGACCAAAACAAAGCACAAATTATTGACAAATTAAGGTTCTCGTTTTTCGTACGTCTGTATCTTCTTCATCGTCTTCAACTTCTATCGACATCGACAGCGAGCAAACAATGGAATGCTACTTCCGCCGAAAAATCCAAACAATTCAACCATCTGTGGGTGGAAAGAAATCCAGAACGGGCACCCGCCTTCGGCAGGAAAGAAGCCTCGACTTTTCTCTCTCTCTCTCTCTCTCTCTCTGAAAGAGGGTTTCGAATCAAACTATTGGTGAAATAATTCCGCGCCTTTTTGGCGTTTCTTATCGTCTGTAGAAGACATATCTTGTAAGTTGTGTAAATGAACAGCACAAGCTTCAAAACTTTAAGCGCCTTTAGGGAAACTGAGATTTTTGCGTAAGAGACCAGTATTCTTTTTTAGCTCTCTAAAGAAGGTTAATACAGGACAAAGCCTGATCTGGGCCACCTGCCCGACAGGTGGCCAGTTCTCCAGCAACTACTCTGATAGTGATAAAAGAAAAGTAGCGCCTAAGCATCCGAAACCAGCATGTCGATATCAGAAGAGCCTAGAAAAGGAGAGGATAGTAAAGTCTGAGACTGATGATAAACAGATGAACAAGGCAAGCTTCGAAGGTTTAATTTTCTGCTTGAAACTAGAATTGAGGCAGCCACAAGCCTTAATTTTAAAACGCCCTTCAGACACCACTTTGCATTTTATTAAAAACAACTGTCAGGTGTGATTAGACCATGTCTAGTTTATTTTTGGGAAAATCAACTTAAGATTTAAATCTCAAAACTTTTTATATAAATAAGGGCTTCATCAACAGACGTTCTGTACGAGATCAATTAAAGGCTTGGCCTTCACCCCTATTAGAAAACGGCGTTTCTAAGAAAGAGAATTCCGTTTCTAGTTGAGATGACTGTTTGTTTCTTGTAGTTTGGTCTTTTACCTATCGTGAATTTTGTAGCCTTTTCCTGATCGGAGATTTACGAAGGAACAAAATCAGAACTTAAAAAGCATCCTAAGGAAAACTCAGATTTTGGATCCTTCCATTTCTTATGAGATAATAATAATTGTAGGAAAGCGTAAACCGATTTGAAAAAGGTTAATGCATGTGGAAGTCCGACCTGGGTTCGTATCTAGTTTTTTAAGAAGGGAAGAGAGCAAAATTTGACCTTGAGTGGCGCAGCCCAACACGTTTTCGTGTTTAGGTCCCTTAGAATGGTTAATGGAGGGCACAACCCAACCTGTTTTTAAATCGCAATCGTGAGTTCAGTGAACGATGCCACCAATACTGTAGTTGAACCACCCCATCTCGGCATGCTCGATCTAGCAAGCAGGCATACGTCAAT
>VTPC01002638.1:44953-74983 GCA_011009095.1 Ignelater luminosus | reverse complement strand
GCATGGACCAAATGTGTGTGACATACGATAAAAGAAGAAAATCGATATAGACAGCGCCTAGTAAAACAGCTAATCATAAATTTGGGAGAAGACTCGAGTGGTGATGACAGTGATGACTTTTGTTTCGATGATTAATAAAAACAATGTAAATTATCAAGTTAATATGTTATTTCCTTAATAAATAATGATTGAATTCAAAGTGTGTTTTCTTTCTAAAATATTATTTTAACGTTAAACGTTAAATGTTAGAGTTTGAGCACACTTTACGCTACACGATAATGTTATTTTGCGATAACTACGCATGCTCAGAACATTATCGTAACGCTAGTTTATCGGAGCCCGCTATTTCCTTGCAAATAAAGGAACGAATATCGTATACGGTAATTCGGTTTGTGAGGTTAGTAAGTTGTGGCGTGTACTTCGAGCATGTGCATTTGACGATATTTCCACTGTTACTAAAATATTAATAATAAATGAATAAATTGAAAATGTGTTTTTTTAAATAACCACATCCACTTAGATCGTCAAGTTATGTTTGGCTGCATTAACGTTGGTATATTGTCGTTTGTTTGCTCAAACCCTTTAAATGTTAGGGGAGGGTGGGGTAATCACGGAGAGCGGGTAATGGCGGACGCTCATGTTTCGTTATGTTAGAGTAGGATGGTAAATATTTGCTATGACGCCATTGAGACGCCAACCCGACCCCAGTGCCGAACAACCATCGACGAAACGAGGACGCGCCCGCTGGACAAAGTGAGTTAAATTGAAGATTTTATTGTAATTACATGTATTTTTTGCATAACTTTTAGATGGGTGTCATATGTTGTAGCTATTACATAAAAATTTGAAACAATTTTGCTGAATAAACTACTAATTAACTAATGTTTACAACTACATGTCGTGTGCATAGTGTGATTCTAACCTCTAAAAAAATTTTAAAGTTTCTATTTAGTTTGTGTCGGGTAATGGCGAACGATTTGAGTGGGGTAATGTTGAATGTCCGTGATTACCCCTTAACAAACATAATCAAATGGTTTCATTTCTGTGTTTATAATAAACGCTTTATGTTTCGACCAATAACATTTTGCTCGTTAAATCAAATGACTGTTTTTTACATTTTAGATGCCACGAAATTACCAAAGAAAGGCGGAAACGAAATACACATTAGAAAAATTAGAAAAAGCCATTGAAAGCGTTAGAAACAATGTTTTAACACTAGGCAAAGCAGCTTCTGCTTATTCCATGCCGAAAAGTACTCTACATGACCATCTCAAAAAAGAAGTTATGCAGTAACCAAAATGTGGAAGAAAGGCTATTTTTTCTGAACAGCAAGAAAAGGAATTGGAACAACATATCATCAAATGCAGTAAAGTATTTTATGGGTTGACCATAGAGATGGTAAGAAAAATAGCTTTTAAATTTACTGAGGTGAATAATTTAAAACATAATTTTGACAAAACATGCCAGATGGCTGGGAAACATTGGTTTTATGGATTTAAAAATAAACATCCAAACATTTCTTTAAGAAAACCGGAATCTACTTCTATTAATGGAATTGCAGCGTTTAATGAAACTGAAGTGAAATTATTTTTTGACAACTTAATTGCCTTGCAAAGTCAACATCAGTTTGATGCTAATAGTATTTACAATGTCGATGAGACTGGTATCTCTAATGTGCAAAGAAATTCAAAGTCGTAGCACCTAAAGGCCAAAAACAAGTCGGCACAGCAACAAGTGCTGAAAGTAGCTTTACAACAACTGTTGTATGCGAATTCACTGCTTCAGGAAATACGTCCCTCCATTTTTTATATTTAAAAGAAAGCCCATGAATGCCAACTTTTAAGAGGAGGTAATCCGCAGATGATAGTTAGTGACTCGGGTTTGATCAACGAGAACCTTTTTGTCGATTGGTTACATCATTTCATCACTTTTGCAAAGCCAACGATTGATAGTCCAGTTTTACTTATTTTAAATAATCACGAAAGCCATGTCTCTTTTTCTTCTTATTTACTTTGTCGCAAGAATGGCATAATATTATTATCTCTTCCACCGCATACATCGCACCGGCTGCAGCCTCTCGACCTAACATATTTTGAACCTCTTAAGAATGCATATAACAGAGAACGTGATTTATACATGGCATCAAATGTATACCGACGAATCACACAGTATGATGTTTTAGAGCTTTTTACTAAAGCATATAATCGCATCAGCAATATAGAAAAAGCGGCAAACGGTTTCCAGGCAGCAGGTATTCTGCCATTAAACCCAAATCAATTTGACGACCAATTCCTAGATGTGATATCATCACCACAACTACCGAGTTCCAATCGCAATTCGCAAATAGAAGTGACACCAGAAGCACAAATACCATCACCATCAAATTTGCTGAGACTAGAGACTTCGTCAGCTACATTGGATAATTCAATCCCACTTAGAGAAGTTGCTACTGTACCTAACTTACCACAACCACAAACCAAACGAAGTAACAGAAAAGAAACATTCAATTACTATAACCAGTTCTACTATGAAAAATATTTTAGAAGAAAAAGAGCAAAAGAAACAAGTCAAAGAGCAGAACCTTGAAAAGACTGAAAGTAAGAATAAAAATAAGAAAGGTACAAAGAATCTTAAAAAAATTGCAGGATGTAACGAGGCTCTAAAAGAGGTACCACGCAAGAAAAAAAAAGTCCCTGAAGAGTCTGGAAAGGAAAATGAGTATTATTGCTTGATTTGTGGTGACAAATATGAAGATCCTCCCACGGAAGATTGGATCAAGTGCTACAAATGTAGCTCATGGGCCGATGAGAAATGTACAAGTGGTGAAAGTACATCAAGGGGTTACATCTGTGATTTTTGTGAACATTAATCCACATCCGCAATTATCCCACACGCTTTGGGTAATCCCGGACACCAAGGTGTTTTTGTTTTAGTTAAAAGTTGATTATATTCTTAAAATTTATTTGTTGATTATGAGAAGTTGTAGTTTAATAATTTAAGTTACAGTTACGCAATAAACAGTATTTCTAACTTCAGCCAAATATGCTTTTTTTTCAGTTCTCCCTTAAGTATTCGTAATTACCCTACCCTCCCCTACATGCCCGCTAAATTTTTATCGTATTTGGTCACGTGACTTTATCGTTAACGGGATGTTTAACGTGAATTTGCTCAAACTCTGTTATGTCTGGAAGAAAACGTAATGACGTCAGCGTCGCAAAATGAAGATTGCAGAAAGTGCTTATTTAGACTGCCTGCCATATATAATTACACGGATGTTTAAAATCTTCTTAAAAGGCAGCCACACCGTTGTTATTCTAGGAATAAGTTCAGATCCAGTCCCTTTCCATTTCTTATGAATTATCATCACAAATCTGGTGCACAGAAACGGAAAGAACAACAAGACAGAAAGAAAAAAGCTGCTGTAAGGAAAAGAACTCTTGAAAGTATGGGATTTACAAATTTCTCGTGTCCTCAGTTGTCGGAAGCTGAAAAACTCACATCTGAAGTTGAGGCAACATCATCTGAAAACAAATGAAAACTCAGAAGTGATTAAAAATTATGGTAATAAAAAAGTTCCCAGTAATACAATGTGCGGAATTACCGTCTCCTCGGGTTCCCATTCATCGGAAGTTAGCAAATTCATAACTGAAAGTGAAAATACTTCACCCGACAGCAGTAATAATTCAGAAGTAACTGGATTCTTCCAGTAACGTACAGTCTTCAGACACACAATCTACTTCCACAAACGAAATCGTGTTAAGTAATGATAAGAACTTGTTAAATTTTGATATTGGCCTTTTAGGATCTAAATTCACAACACTAGAAATAGAAGATGCTATTCGACGAGGTCCAGAACAATACTCCAAAGAATTTCCAAGAGATAAAGATGGATATATACTTTCTGTGTGTATGTTAAATGTACAATTAATGAATGATGAAGTAATTCTCCAAAACTGGTTAGTATGGAGTAAGGCGAAACAAACTTTCTTCTGCTTCCTTTGTCGCTTGTTCTTAAAACTTCCGGAAGCTCAGCGTCCAATTCTCACAATTGAAAATGGTTGGGGATCTTCTAAAGGTTTTCATAAACTTTACAGCAGAGTATCTAAACATCAAAATAGCATTAATCATCGAGCATGTTATGTAAAATGGCGAAATTTACAATCTAATCTAAACAAGAACACAACTGTCGACTGTCTACTGCTACACCAAATTCAAAACGAAACACAATTGTGGAAGCAATTACTACGACGGTTTCTGAATGTGATTTTATTTCTTGCAGAACGCGGATTGGTTTTTAGGGAAAGCAGTCATTTAATTGAAAATCCAAGGAATGGCTACTTCTTGAGAATTCTGAAGATTATCAGCCACTATGACCCATTACTAGCAGAGCACATGAAGAAAGTAAAACAATCGCAATTTAGAAAGAGAAGATTACCAGTACATTATCTGTCAACCGATATCCAGAACGAATTTATTTCATGCTGTGCCGAATTTGTTTTTAATAGCATTTTAAAACAAAAAGAAACGGCCAAGTATTTTAATTATTGTAGATGGGACGCCTGACTCTGCACACGTCGAACAGACTACATTCATTTCGCATTATGTTCTTCAAAATAAAGACACGGGTGAATATGAAATTTTTGAAAGATTTATGTAGTTTGTAAATTGTAATAAAAAAAACGGGAGAAGCCATAGCAGATTTAATCTTAGAGAAACTTTAGAAACGCAAAATCCTAATAAGTGATTGTCGTGGACAAGGATATGACAACGGCTCTAACATATGTGGATCATATAAAGGTCAAACTCGAATTTTACAAGCTAATCTGCTAGCTATTCTTTCTCCTTGTGCTTGTCACAGTTTGGGACTTTGCGGTGTTCATGCAGCAGAGTGTTAGTCTGAAGTGATAACATTCTTTGGAATTGTGCAAAAGCTGTATAATATATTTGGTAGCAGCCCTCAATTATGGGAAATTTTCAAAGAAAATATTGATTGTTCCATCCATTATCTGTCAAACACACGCTGGTCTACTAAAGTAAAAAGTGTTAAACCCATCGCAAACAATCTTCCTGGGATTAAAAAGGCAAATGAGGCTGCTTTAGAAATGAATCTCTGTCCAGAAATCCGAATGGATCTAATTGGCATAAAAACATATATGGAATTATTTCGATGTGTTTTGATGGCATTTATTTGGTTAAAAGTTTTAACATCTATTAATTATATAAGCACAATATTACAAGCACGGAGGGTTACGATTGATATTGAGGTTGAGAATCTATTCACTCTCTTGGACGATCTTAAAACAATAAGGAATAGTTGGGAAACTATTTTAAGTGAATGCAAGCTAGTTGCCGAAACTTTAAATATACAGACTGAGTTCGCGATAACTCGTCAAAGGAAACGAAAAAGTAGAGCGGACAAATCGCCATCACTCGACGAATTCTTGAATTTCAGTCCAGAAAGTACATTTAAATGTAATGTATTTAATATTCTTCTAGGCACCATTATTGCCAATATAACGAGGTGATCCGAGGCGGTGAAGGCAGTAAATTCTTTATTCAGTGTACTGTAGGAATTTAAGCAACTAGAAGATGAAGAAATTATAGGAAAATAACTTAGCAAGAAGATAGAAAAATTGTCTAAAAAACAAATCATGCCTCCTAATCGAGACCATTTTAAGAACTTGTATGACGTTTTTCTTACAAAGGAAATATCAAGCTTTGTTAAATTTCAATTGGATCTAATTAATAGAAGTGCCCAAGAAAGGCGATATTCTGATGAATTAAAGAAATTCGCAATATCCTTATATTCTTTAGGACCAAAATGTTATCGTCAATTACAACACAGAGAAGTATATTATAGTTACAATTCTCTTATGAACTCAGATTGTACCCATTTCTTTTATTACTATTACGTTTGAATGAATGAATAATAGTAAAACGTCATAAAAAAGTAGCCAAATCTGCGTAGCCTAGGCAGTGCAAAGCGTATATCGGTGATCAAACAACTTCTTGAATCACAAAATAAGATTTCATTTCAAGGCACCACATAATCCGAATTTAAATAGTAACATAGGAAGATGGCATTCTACCTTGATAGAACATGTCACGCTACTCACCGTTGTGAAATACACGATCATAGCGTATAATAATTTCATCCATGGGACAACAGGGTTCACACCCAATGAGATAATATTCGGACATACTGACAACCGAGACCCTTTTGACATGTACCATAGCAAAAACTATTATCGAGACTACATGAAAATCCACTCCGAGAGAATAAAAGCAGTCGCTACTGAAAAGAAAATGGTCATTACCAAGAGAAACCAATCAACAAAGATAAAACCATTTGAGATAAACCAACAAGTATATGTCAAATCAGAAGGTAGAAACAAAACGCTGAATCTGTGCGCCGGGCCATTCACACTACTAGAAATAAACTCTGACAACAATCGTTTCCGATCATCGAAACAAAAAAACGAAGAGTGCACATTAAACATCTGAAACACTCATTTGTCCCAGAAGCAGCACACTCATCAAAGCCGAATGAGCCGAATTGAAGAGCCTCGACAACAACCCAGATGTACTCCCGATAAGATTAAAGACCGCCGAAAATATAGCCTTTTACTGAAATTTCGCCCACATTATACGCCATGAAGAAATAAAAGATGAAATACAAAAAAAAGAAGTCGATAGTTTGGAAAAACGTTGCTTCTTCGGTTGTGCCATGCCATTTGTAGAACCACACGGACCCTCGATTCCAGACAATGTGAAATATCCTTACGAAGTATTTCTCATTTTATTTAGGTATGTATGCTACCCAGCAAGGCAGACGATTTACACCCACAACTAAAGACAAAATGTTGGTGTTTTTAGAAATAAACATTTTGATGGGTATAAAAACATTGCCAAGCTACAAGTTGGAGTTCGCGCAATGTGATACGTGACAATTACGTTTCTAGTAAAATATCCAGAAAGAAATTTAGCTGGTTATTAGTGTTAGAATATAATACATTTATATAGATTTTGTGTCATGTAGCGCCCTCTATGGGGTAAACACTGTATTATTGGTATTGAGGTTAGTTTTAAGATTGAATGAAGAACTTTGGTACGAGAAGTCGATGAAAGAACATGTAAAGAAAGAGTTTGGTGATTATTTAAAGATGTATGTTAATTTAGAATAAACAATTAAAATATAAGTGTAGTATTCATTTTATTAACAATTAGAAAACATTCACATAAACGATAATGCTTTGTTACCAGACAAAAAGTCGCCCAATTATGACAAATTGTACAAATTACGTCCTTACTTGAATTCTTTGTTGGAGTCTTTCCAAAACTGAAATAAATTTGGGGAGTACCAATCTATTGACGAGAGCATGATTCGCTTCAAGGAAGGTCTAATCTGAAGCAATATCTGCCCCTCAAACCTATAAAGAGGGGTTATGAGGTTTGAGTGAGAGCAGATATCAATGGCTACATCAACGAATTTCAGATATACATTGGAAAAATCGACAACATGAAAAACATGAAACTTGGTTAGGGGAGAGAGTCATTAGGGACTTGACAATATTTCTTATTGGTAAATACCACCGAGTTTTCTTCGACAATTATTTCAGTTCAGTGTCTCTCATGGCATATCTACAAGAAAACAAAATTTATGGATGTGGAACAGTTCGCGCAAACCGTAAATTTTTACCTTCTGATATCTCTGAAGATAAAATACTTAGACGGGGAGAAACTGACTGGAGACAAGCAACCAGTGCAGTTTTATATACTAAATAGAAATACCAAAGATGTATCAGTTTCTTGTCAAATTACCATAATCCAGATGAACTCACTAATGTAAATAGAAGGCAAAAAGATGGCTCCTTACAAGTAGCGCCCTGTTTATCGACTGTCAAAGATTACAATAAATTTATGGGCGAGGTGGATAAAGCTGACATGCTAAAAAGCCTGCATGATATAAATAGAAAAAGTAAAAAGTGGTGACATAAGATCTTCTTCCATTTCGTAGATGTTACTGTTACAAACGGTTTATATCATCTTCAAGAACAGATGCAGAGGTCCAACACTAACCCTAAAACAATTCCACTTATCTACTGTAGATGGTCTACTTGGGACAAGAAATAATACACCAAAAAGAGACCTCAAGCACAATCTAAGTAATTTCAAAAAGCATGTACCCCCAAGTGTAAGGTATAATAATGGGGAACATATGCCAATCCATGGTACCTCAAGAAGATGTGCTCTTTGCAGCAACTCGACGAATGTGCATCGATCCAGATGGTCCTGTAAGGCCTGCGGAGTGGCATTGTTTATTAGATAGTAAGAATTGTTTTGGAAAATTCCATTTGCCACAGTAAATGACATTTCGTAATTAAAATAAGTTTATTTAATTTAAGCATATCTAACCTGCGTGTACCAGCGGTTTCACCATGTTATCTTTTTTTTCTTATAAAATATGAGAAAATTTTAACATTCTTTTATTCTCGGTATTACATTATGTCATTTAATAAAAACAAATATGTCTTTGCCCACTGAAAATTCAAATAAAAACTAATTTGGTTCTCAAAGGGTTAAGCCAAATGATTTTTTCTTACGTCACCGTCGACAAGATCATAACAGGCGTAGAAACCGCCATAACATTCACAAGAAGCATGACTTATCATTCCGCCTTCATCATACCAGATCTGCTAATGAAAAAAGTTAAAGGTATAAAGCCCTATTTACATGAAAAGCAATTACCCCCTGCCCTCCGACTCAATAATCTGCAGTACCTCGAAGCAACCCTTAAAATGTTGTTATAGCAAAGTCAACACCACCATATTTATAGTTCAAGTGCCTATCGTAGACCTTAATACCTATAACTACTTCCAAACACTCCCAATCCCTATAAACAAGCAAAATCACTCCCGATCCTTGAGCACAGATAATCATATCTACTTCACGACGGATCAAAATATGCATCTGTAATCAACCAATAACAAAGCATTACTTATGCCAGATAACTCATATGGAACGATACACTTCCGATGTAAAGTGGTAAGTGCAAATTTTAAAACATTCTGGAAATTATGATATGTGCAAAAGCATAAATTCGAAACCTTCAGACAACATCATCAATATTAATGAAAACACCTGATTACTAAATTTTAGAAAAACTACCACAGTAAATAAGAATTGTAAAGGTCTATTAGACAGCACCATGTTTATAGAAAGTTATATACTCATTCTAAACACACATTGTATTGTAGAAATTAATAAGGTAATTTTAAGACATACTTTCAGCACCAACGAAATCATTTTCGATATTCCCAAAACTAAATTTCAACCACCACAAATGGATCAAAAATTGGTCAAAATCGATACAACGCATTTAATCGAGCTCAGCAATAATTCGCATAAGATAAATCAACTCAAAAACTTATTAGATAAGATTAAGGAGGAAGTACTCTTAGTCAAGAGTCCTATCTTTCATCCCGATGGTATCGATGCTGGAATAATATTACTTTATTACTTTTAGTTTTAGCTATGTATATTGTGTATCGTCTTATCAAATGTAAACAAACTAAAAATCATCCCAAAGATACAATTCAAATCAAATTACCAGAAAAATCATCCAAGGGATAATTTTTCGTTTGGCAAGGGAAACGCTATACTGTTATCATGCGCCCACACACATTGGTATCTGCACAGAGGGCCGCCGATAAGGGATTCTTATATATTAAAACCCGACAACTGCAGCGGCAGATATAATTTGGGTGTATGCTAAATCGCTGTCCATTTTATGTTTCATATCTTATAATATTTTTGTACAATTTTATATTGAAATTAAAATAACTTTTTTTTTGTTTTTAAATAAAACAAAAGGCGTGAGCAGCAGTGTAATAAGATAATCTAAGATTGAAATTGGCACAGTGTAGATGACTAATACCTGTTATTATTAATGTTTCACGCATTTTGTTATTAGATTTTGTTATTGTTCTGTATTTCTTATTATCCTATGCACGTTGGAAATAAACTATGATAATTATTGCTTGTTAGATAATCATTTTGTATTTACCTGTGTGATAATGGAACACAGCCGTAAAAAATAAGAACGCTTAAAAAACAAAGGACACGCGAAGAGTGCATTAGAAGACCAAGACGGGAAGACGTGTTATTTTTGCTGTTCTTATGTTACTTTCTTTTAAGTTTGAGTTGTTATGTATTTTGTTTTTGTTCAATTAAATTACCTGGTTAAAAGTTGGTGTGAGTGTGATCTTTTACTACATAATTAGCAGCGGTGGGATAACAAAAATAACTATTAGACGCCAGTAACTAGACCAGCACTGGACGACACGAACACGCAAGCCGTAATAAACAAAGAACAGATACGTAAGTGCTAAAAGACGTCACGTAAAACAAAACAAAAAAAAGAAGAAACTGTAAGTTTGAACATACATATGCATGCCTATTTCCACTGTTATCTGTGTTGCCTGTAATTCATAAGACGACAAAAGAAGAATTAAGACGTAATACGACGCAAGATTTAAACAAAGAACAAAAGAAACCGGCAAGAGTTATCCTATGAGGATTACCGATAAGAGTCGAGTTATCTTAATTATTGGTTTTCATTAGTAACCAGATGCAGGAAATATGAGCACCTAATACGCCCTATTTTGTTCGATAAGGGAAATGCATAAATACATGTTAATTCTTTTATTTAGGCAGTTACTTCAGTAAATTAGCTAACGTGCATGGCATATTGCTAAAACACTAAGTACTCTTATACGAGTGTTCTCAGAATTTTATAAAACTGATGTACTTCAACTGTAATAAAGTTAATGTTTATAATTAAATGTTTTATTTTTAAAAACTAATTTCTGAGGGCCCGTATAATAACTCAAGTGTATAATACATCGCAGGCGCCGCGAGTTATCATAACTATATGTTTGCAGACAATTATTATTGTTTATTAAGGGATGTCCATTAGTATTGTATATTTATCTATTTTATGTTTTATTATCTAACAAGATTTTAATTATGTTTATATTTGATAATGTACGTAGATGACAATGAGATCATCTTTTCATGGTCACTAATTAGATCATGCATTTTACTTCGTATTATAGATTTGTGTTTATTGATTTAGCTGGGGATGACCAAGCCAATGTCATGTGACAAGGCAAAGTATAAAAACTGTCGCAAGTAGTTTTTAAGTACTTTTTATGCCATGTTAATATTGTATTAACATCATCAGTTTTGTCTTTTATAATAAACTATTATAAACCTTTTTATCGATTGTTATAATTTCATAAAATTACCTAAACAATCTGAAAAACAACCTACAACGTAAATCGTGTCGAGTGTTTAAGCAAAGTTAACCGTCTCAGTGCGGGCTATGTTCAAATTCTTAGAATTAAAGTTTATATTAAATTTATAATTTTGCTTGCAAAAGTGAATTAAAATGGAGAATTTGGTACAAATACCAGCAGATGCGTTTAAAATAATCACAGCTAGCACTAAGCTTGTACGGGCTTTACACAAATTAATATTTGAACATGAAGGAGATAGAAATACTCGTAAACGGCTGCGAGAATTTGCAGGATTTAATTTTAGTGACGAGTTCGACGAATTTAAATAGAAGATGGCGTATACAAAAACAGAATTTAGTCGTAAGGAATTAATTGATTGCTGCTATATGTATTTTAAATATAGAATTTAAAAATGTGACTCCGGACGTTTTAACATAATTAATGTGCAGCGGCTTATAGATATATATACACTGATGCCAGACAAAAACAATGAAGAAGGTGAAAATACAGAAGAAGACGAAGAAAATCCAGAAGACGACTTATTCAAGCTGATATTCCCTTTAGTAAATTAGATTGCAACACATTCAGCCAGTTTTTAGAAATACACTGGAGTGAAAACACCAAATGAAAGTACTTTGAGAAAGACTTATTTCCCGGATGTTTTCAATATCATGAAACGCATTGAATTAGAATTAAAAGGCAAATACATTTATGTTGTCGTTGATGCAACTATGGATAGCCGAGGATGTTAACATCGCTAATTTACTGATAGGAGAATTGAATCTCAATTCTTCGACTACACCCTTTTTGGTTGTTTCGCAAGAATTACAGAAAACAAACCACACAAGTGTAGCTAGATTCATCAATGACAATTTAAAGCGATCATTTTGAAGATAAATTGCTTTTAATGACTAGTGATGCAGCTTCACCTATGCTGAAGGCTTTTAAATCTTTACAAATATTTTATTCAAAGATCATTCACGCTACATTGCTGAGAAAGTTAGAGAACTAAGTCCAGCTGTGAACATTTTAGTAAATAACGGGAAAAAATATTTTTGTAGCAAGAGTAGAAGCGTACAGAAGTATTACGAATGCACGACTACCGCCAAATCCTGTTGTAACGAGGTGGGGAACTTGGTTACAAGCAGCAATTTTCTATTCAGACAACTTTGTAAAATTCAAGGAAGTTTATGCAAAATTTAGAAGAGGATGCTGCCAGTGTAACCAAGGTAAAAATCTTATTATCCGAAACAGTAATTGTGAAGGAGTTAGCTTTCATCAAAAGCTTCTTTATGGTGGGCGAGACTCAGCTACAGAGACTGCAAAGGCTACAAAATCGCGGAATGCATGTCATTACAAGGTCTAATAGATATACCCCAATTGAATAGCATATGTTAGCAACAAAATTACATGTAAATCAATTTTTGAAAAAGGAATTCAGATATTTAATAGGTTGCCAGATGCCACACGAAATGCACCCAATGTTAAACAGTTTAAAAATGACATCAAAAACTTAGACTGTGATATGCTTTAAGTGCTACGTCTTTAATGTTTAATGTACTACGATTCCAAGTGTTATTATGTTTACAAGATTTTATTAATTTAACATGTTTTAAGGTGTACTGTAGTATATTTGTTTTATGTGTTTATGTGTTCCTATATTTTGTATTTTATCTTTATTATCTATATATATTTATATGTGTTTTGTCTGTATGCTAATTAAAGCCTATTATTATTATTATTATTATTATTATTATTATTATTATTATTATTATATGCAGAATTCGTCCCTGATGTCATGGAGACACTAGAAACAAGAGGAATGATTTTAAAAGATCAATTGGGAAAACTCATTTGTTGAGGAAAATCTAAAGATTGTTCCTGGGAAGGAAGGAAAAGTTCTCCAACAAAAATTTGAAAATGTATTTGGAAACAATTCCAGATTAAAACAAATGAAATCTTGATATTGGAAACATTTCCTCACAGACAGACCCTTTTCGACTTAGGTGCTATTGAGCTCAATAATTATCGATGGTGGCGCTGTAATCACAACAAATATTCCCGAAACGCGTACTGCAGATGCTACAGATGCACCGTGTACGTGTATTCTTTTCGTTTGAGTACTCTATTAATAATTACTACTTAAGCGTAGAAAAGAAGTTCTTGCTGTGGGTACTAAGAATTGAGTAATTTTTGTAAGTATTTATTATTTATCCTTAAAAGGTATGTATATATTAAATTCATTGTACACAGTTTTAGAATATGGCTGAATTAACAGATAAATTTTTAAGTTTAGCTGCTGTATTCAAATATTTAAATGCAACTCCTATTAGCAGGTGCTCTATTGAAGGAGAGCATATATTAAATGCACAGCATCTAATCTTGTGTGGAAGAAAAAACACAAGTAATAATAATAACATTAATGTTGTAAGTCTTTGTATACAAACAAGTGCATTACAAAGTCATGCTCACAAAATTAATGAAGAATTAAAAATTGAAAATAGGACGGTTGAAATTAAACAATTTGTTTGTACTTGTAAGGCAGGACTGTCGGGTACTTGCAAACATATTGCAGCAATATTATTAAAGTGCACCAGGTTAGTTTGCATTATCTTTTATTCAATCAAAGCTCTTTATTTCGAATTTAATATTTATAAATATTATCAATTTTTATTTTTCTTCCTATTATATTTTATTACAGAGCCTCATTAGATGGTTTAGAAGTGTTATCTTCAACAGATGTTGAATGTTATTGGGGTAAAGTTAAATCAACCGTAAAAGAAACATACTCTGCCATTCCCATTTTGCAATTGAAAAAAGAAAATGGGTTCCTGATCTTCCAGAGACAGAACTGGATATAATTTGTGCAAAGTGCCTTAAAGTAGCACCAAATTCGAACTTGGCAAAACATATGTAAGTTTCATACATAATCTTAAAAAATATCTGAAGCAGTTAAACAAATGTACACCAGTAGATAGTACAGCCCACTGTTCTGCTTTGGAATCCAAAACACCTTATGTGCCTCCTTCTTTAACAATTCTTTTACAGCATATGGGGGCATCTTCATATGTGGATAAGATTGCAAGGCACATAAATATTGATCAAGTCAGAGATTGCTGTAAAACTCTGTTTAATACATTAAGCAATAACACATTGAAGCATGCATTATTAAAACAAGGAAGTGAGGAATGACACTGTGATTTAACTACAAATTGAAAATGAACTTTATGTATTATATTTTTCTAGGATCAACTTGTTATTCTGTTTATACATTTAAGCAGGATGACTGGAATAATATTGTGAAAAACTGCTTTTTTCCTAAAAAAAAGTTCAATCCAAGCATGTACAACATGAGGTACAGTATGAGAAGAATGCTCTGGAAGCATACAAAATGACATTAAACTCAGAAGAAGTTTATTGTTATTGTTTAATGGTACCAAAGCAACTTAATTGGTTGGGATTCTCGCCAGGGGGTATTGTCTTCAAAGATAATAAACCAATTAAATTACTAGAAATAAAATGCCCCTATTCTGGTAAAATTTGGTATATTTGTATAACAATAAATATATTACACCAATATCCTTGTTCAGCTTTTAACATGTACATTGTTCACAGGATTAACAGATGGACCAGAAATGTTTTGTAATAAATTGAAGTATTTAGTACAGGCCAGCGTTTGTAGAATGGCATTTGGCTTGACGATGCGCACTGGACAGCGTAGGCGTAGTAGTGGGGAGCTCATTTGCTTTGCCTCCTTCGTGGTGTTTACATCGGTACAGTCACAGTAAAAAGCATTTTTGCCAAGTTTGTTTTGATTTTGTTTAATTCATAGACTAGGTGGTGTTGTATTTGTTTTATAGTATTGTTAATTTAGTTTGTTTAATTTAGTGTTGTTTAGTTGGTTTAGTGTTTTTATTTAAGACTGTTTTAATTAGTGCTTAGTGTATTGTTTAAGTTTAAATATGGTTTTGGACAGTAAAAGCCGGAAAATTATAAACTCTATACTACAGTTTATGAAGAGGGAAGCCGATGCAGGTGCACCCATGATACCATTCTCAAAGGTTAGTAAAACGAGTACTTTTCAGTTAAATATTTATTATATCAAACATGAGTTTTATTGTAGTAATTAATGTATCTTACGCTCCAATAATATCGCTGAAATAATGCTAACACAACCACAATTGTTTTGCATATTTAACAACATAACTCATACGTTTTTATGTACTTACAAGATAGTAATGATTGCTTCTTTTGTAGCTTATAGTAATTCCCCATTCAACTAGATATTACGTTCTTTCTACAGGTACAGCAACGAGTTTCTGCTGCTACTGGCATAAGTTTGCGGACCATAAATCGTGTTGCTAAGGAGGGTAGAGAAATCGAAAAGGGTGAAAAACCATCATTTTCTACACCTAACAAAATTAGAAAGAACAGAAAATCAAAAGTAGCTCTGGATGATTTTGACAAGGGTGTGCTGCGTCGAATGATTATTAATTTTCATGCTACCGAAGGTGTAATACCAACGCTTACAAGGGTACATAAAAAGTTTTGTGAAGATAATGACTATAAAGGGTGTAAAGACAAATTAAGGAAAGAAATAAGACAGATAGGGTTCAAGTGGAAAAAGTTTGAGAACAACAGAAAACTTCTAATGGAAAATCATGAAGTAAGGCATCTTAGAATTAATTTTTTAAGAAAGATGAAGAAATACCGAGAAGAACGACGACCTATCATTTATATGGATGAAACTTATATACATTCTTCCCATACTCAAGAGAAAGCATGGAGCGACACATCTAATGAAGGCATAAAAAACCAATTTGTAAGGGATCTCGACTAATTATTCTTAATGCTGGAGGTGAAGATGGATTTATACCGGAATGTTATGTTAGATGGAAATCGAATTGCAGCACAGGGGATTATCATAATGAGATGAACTATGATAATTATGAAAAATGGATTAAGGAAAAGCTTTTGCCAAATTTACCACCAAACAGCGTGTTAGTTATTGATACTGCCCCTTATCATAACAAACAAGTTGATAAGTGTCCGACTTCATCCTCCACAAAGGATGTCATGAAAAAGTGGCTAAAAGAGCGGCAGATCTCGTTTGATGAAAACATGTTGAAACCGGAACTGTACATCATCAAACTGTATAAACCAAGATATAAACAATTTAAAATTGACAAGCTACTAAATGATGCAGGTCATGATGTACTAAGATTACCGCCCTACCATCCAGATCTAAATCCCATTGAGTTAGTGTGGGCGACAATGAAGTCATATGTGGCTTCCAGAAATGTAAAATTTAGTATGAACGAAGTGACAAAATTATGTAACGAGTTTCTCGAGCAGTTTACAGTAGAAAACTAGAAGTCAAAATGTGAGTACTCAAAGCGAATTGAAAAAGAGTTTATGGCAAAGGAACCTATGGTTGATATAGTGGTGGACAAATTAATAATTAATTTAACTGAGATAGTGATGATAGTGACTTGGATACATCTGATGAAAGTGACGAAATGGAAGTAGAAGACGATAATCTTTCGGGGGTAGAAGAATTGCCAGATGACATTCATCAAAAGGTTTCATCTCCACAACCTGGAACTGCTAGCAAAAAAGTGTACTCAGTCTTATAATTAGTATTGGGTAAGATCTAGATTCAAGTAATTATATTTAACTTTCGAAAAATTTTCTTTTTAATACTCAGTTTCCGATCTATCCCCACAATGGACGTTAATACTCGGAACCATAAAAAACACTCAAGCTTACGCATTCAAAAATAAAATTTTGTTAAGAAAAATAAAAACTTTATTCTGCCGTTTTGCATCAGAATTATCAAACGAAAACAAAAACAAACTTTATAAACGTAATGATTTTTATTAAGTATTATGCTACTAAAATATATTTAAGAAATCCGTAGCCACTTCGCAGTTCCTAAATGTTCTAGGTTTATAAGAAAAGGCAACAATGAAAAAATTCAGGAATTTCTGCATTTTCAGATAGTTAATTAGGAGTCTTGTGGTCTCTCAAATTGCTTCTAATATGTTAATGTCCTTAGTGCAGCATGTTTCTCTAATTGTCAGGTACAGAAGCTTTCGGCATCTTTTAAAGGTAATTTAACAAATTTAAAATTTACAGTATTTAAATTCTCTCGACCTTTCTCACAAAATACAACAATAAGTAAAAGAATTCATTCAGACACGATACCCTCTTAAATCATAAATTTTGTCATCAACCATTAAAGGATTAGCAAAACTGTTTATTTTGACAATGGTTCTTTACAACTAGAACTCTTTCATTTATTCATCTTAATATATGTATTTTATGAAATGTCCACAAAACCTTTGTTAGCAACTAAAAGAAAACAAGAGCATTAACAGTTTCTACGTATTTCAAAAGCGCATTTAAGTAAAAAGTGCTTTTTCTTGTCACGTTTTGAATTTTCTGCGGTATTATTTCTGAACAGACCGTAATAGGATGCACTATTCGTTTTATTTCATTTCTTTATTACTAAATTGACACAAAACTGAACATAATCCAAGTTATTCCTCTGTAATGATATGTAATTGTAAAAAAAAAGTAGAGATTAATTTTATTATTTTATAACTTAAGTTGAGTGTTATTTATTTTTTTATTTTGATTTTAACATAAAGTTGAATTTTGTTTATTATTTACCTGTAGAACAAATTAAAATACAGCTAAAGCGTTCAAAAAGATTGGAAAATCTGAAGGTAATGTGTAAACAATTTACAACATGCATTCTATAAAATAATAAAAGTTGTATGCAAATTGAGTAGTTTTAGTTTTGAAATATTTTTTTACCCCGAGTGTACTTTCGCTATTTGCAATACCTCTATCTCTACCACACAGACTCGCTTTGTCTGTCTTCTGCGCATACCCAAATGCCTTTTTACAAAAGTTGGCCTGTAAATAGTAAAAATATTGGTGTACAACTTAAGCAAAGACATCAATATTATGGCCAGATTCAATTAGGCTTGGCTATTTTAAATCTTCAAGTGTGTGATTTTGTAGTTTATTCTGCAAAATCAAACTCATTTTTAAAACTTGAAATTCCATTTGATGAAAAGTTTGCATCAAATTTAATTCTTGCTATAACAAAAAAAATACTTCACAAATATGTTACATACTTTGTGCAAAAAACGGAAGAAGACTATTTTAATATCTTAGTGTACTATTTATTATAATCTTGTAGTAAAAATAATAACAATAAAGAATGTTTTCATACACTTACTAATTTTATTTAAAAATGATACAAAGAAAATTTTAAAACACTACAACTTATCATCGATAAACAAGGAAGTTTGTAAATTGGCCATAAGAACAAACTACAACAATATCTTCTATATGGCGAACAAGAGACCATGGCAATGTTTTGTTTAATATATCAAATAGCCTTATTCGCTGATTAGCACGTTCGACATGCACTCGTGCTTGGGCAATTTTTGTTTTTTTGTGAAACCTCTTTATCGAATTGAACTTGCTTTCTTAGGAATGATGGCCGTATAATTTTTATAAAATTTTCACTGCATAATTGGTCAATCAAAAACCCTTTATCCACCATAACAGCATCGATATGGGGTTCCAAATGAGATATTAAGCCACTATTTGCAAAAATAGCTTTATCTGAAGTTCTACCACCATAAGATTTAGAAACAAAGGTGATTAAACCTCCTGGACTTACACCAGTCATAATTTTGATTGTATTACGTCCTTTATACATACAGTAAGTTCTCACTCTGCAACATAAGCATTTAGCTTTTTCTATTGGTATCTCAGTGCAATCTAGGAAAATTCGCACATTTTGAAAATTCTTGAAACAGCGAGGAATTTTGCCGACACTCATCAATCGATGGCCAGATTATACGGGATTTTAAGATTTTTACAAGAATTTGTATGTATTCTTCAAAAATCTTTCCACACGATGATGCACACTTTAAAAAAATAAGCAAGAACTTTAAATTTCAATCCAAGTTTGAGTTTCATGTACACTAACATAACTCGATCAGTTGTTGCTAAACTGTATCTTATTATTTTGTTAAAGTAATACTCTTGAATTAAATTACATAGTTTTCAATATATCAAATGACTGTATGCCGGTTAAGGATTTTAACATTTCTTCGGAGTGAATCGTTTAAAAAAATCCGCTTAACAAATCGCCACTTTTTACTTGTGTGCCTTTCTCGCAACTTGATGGCATCACATTTTCTGTGTCATTTAATAACTGCAGTAATCCTTTCTCTGCAATTCTTTCTTGCATAGAAAGTTCATTATTCTCATTGGCGACATCCGTAGCAGAGTACATTTCAGCACACTCTTCAGTGGGTTTAGGATTGTTTTCACCAATTTCCCCCAGAATTCGTGGCCTTTGAAACCTCCCATTTTTTCGATACTCTTGCTTTTCATCATTTTCAAATGATTTGGTCGGCAGGAAACTTGACAGTACGGCCGAACATTTTAAACGGGGACTTACTTTAGAATTTAAATTGCTTATAAAACATAATTAATTGTTTCGAGATTTTGTAACAGAATTAATGTTTAAAAATGCCTCCAGTGAGACAACGTAGAAATTTTAACCACATTTTCGACTTTGATAGAAGTCGAATTTGGTAGAAGGGTAAATCATGACCACATTACAGTTGCACGAATATGGTTTGCTGATAGACCTCCACGTAGCAGCAATGTTCGTGAACATCGACTAGAATGGCTACAAGAGACCGCTTTCAAACAACAAGGTCTGTCGCTGTAGACTGGATGCAAGCTCTTCACCGTCACGTGTCGATGGCAACAATCTACAGAAGAATCTCTTATTTTGGACTGCGATCTTACCGTCCATTCCAACAGCTCCCTTTAACTGCACATCAAAAAGCTGTTAGGCTTGCTTGGTGTCAACAGCGACAGCATTGGAATCAGTATCGGAACAACATTGTCTTCAGTGACGAATCAAGATTTTGTTTGTGGGAAAATGACGGCCGTAGGAGGGTACGTCAACATTGAGGAGAAAAACGAAATCTGCAGTTTGCTGAAAGACGCCATACAGCTTTAACACCTGGAGTAATGGTTTGGGGACGATTTGTTTCGGAAGATCACCTCTTGTGTCGCAGTGACAGAAAAATGATTCATGGACGTCGTAGCAAAAAGTTTTATACGATGCTCAAAAACACTACAGTAGAATGCAAAGAAAGAGATGACCTTGAGGCAGTGGCGTTTGATTATATGCAAAATCTGCAGCTACCTTTCATTCCTGTACAGGATTTATTCTATTTAACTCAGCTTAGTGTATCGGTATTCTGCATACACGACTTAAAGACAAACACAGCCTACTTCTATGTCTATCCAGAATATGTTGCTTCAAAAGGCCCTGATGAAGTCTGTTCCTTTTTACTGGATTTTATAGAAAACTATCTGCCCCCCAGCATTCGAAAATTGCGACTCTTCGGATAATTCCCCTGCCCAAAATAAAAACCATTGCTTAATTCGTTCATGTATGGTTCTTACAGAAATGAAACGTTTTGATAAGGTACAGCAATTTTATCCAATACGAGGATACTCCTTTTTACTTTGTGACCGAGATTTCGGCATCATTAGACAAAATTTGAAAAAATATGACCGAGTGTATGATATACACGCATACACAGAATTTATTACCAGTGCAAGCATACACTATAAGTTTATTGTAAAGGAAGTTCAGAATCAAGACATATTAGCTTTCAAGAACTAGTGGAGTGCATTTTACAAGAAGAACTGTATATCTGCGGAGACAGCAACGTTGTACCGGGACCGAAAGATGTCATTTTCAATATCGAAATTTCATTATTTTGTTCATGTAGCTTCAAAGCCTGGTTGTGTTAAAGCAGATGAATATATAAATGGCTTTATGTGGCATCCGCGTGAGGAAGACGTGCTCACAGGGCTATCTCTGAGAAAGAAATATGGACTTCTCCGACCTCAAGAATATGAAGCAAGAAGAAGGTATGCTCCGCCTCCAAGAGTGTATCAGCAGCGTTGGACTGGCAGCGGTTCTCGACCAGCTCCGAAAGGACCTACCGGAAGTCATGATGTTGAAGTTTTTTCGGAAACGCAAGGCTCCGACAACCCACCGGCAGCAGCCGCCGCCGAAGACCAGACGACATCTAAGAAGAAGAAGAAGACCCGATCACAGCGGAAACGTGAGGCCACGCTCCGCGAAAAGATGGCAGCAGCCCCGCCAACACCGACGCAGCCACCGAAGACGGAGCCGAGCACCGTAGCCGCCCCTTGTGGGAGTCACGGCGCGCGCTCTCCCTCCTACTCCGAGGTGCTGCAGACAGAATCCGAAGTAATGTCTTGTGCCTCTTCTGTTTACAGGGATGGCTCCCACAGCGAACCGGACAGCAAAGATGGCTTCATGAAAGTCATCACCAATTCCAGGAAGCGACGTCGAGAGGTAACCCCCGAAGATCAGCTACCGGCCTCCACGGCCAATCGCTTCTCGCCTCTCGTGGGCGAAAGCGACGCCGTATTACACGAAGGCCTCGTCAAGCGTAGCCAGCGAGTGCCGCCAATTGTCCTTCACGCGAAGAGTCAATGGTTGGAAATCTCGCGAGATTTTACACGGCGCGGTCTAGTCATCGGCCAAAAACCTTCGCGATGGCATCACGATCACGCCGGCGACGGGGCGGGACTTCAACGGGATCCGAGAAGTTCTGGACGCCCTACCATTCGTTCCCGATGCCATCCGAGATGCCGCAGAACAATGTGATCCGAGGGGTTCCCGAGGTGATCACCACAGTCGAAGTGCAAGAAAAACTCGTCCGCAGAGGTCATCCCGTCGTCAGCGTCCACCTGATGCACCGCGGTCCGGAGAGGATCCTCATGCCTTTGGTCCTCGACATCCTGGACAGGACCGCCAAGGCAGGGGCGATTTTCCGAACCAAGGAACTGTTCGGACTCAAGATCCAAGTGAAACATCCAAAAAAGAAGGCGACGATGGGCCAGTGTCATCGATGCCAACGCTTCGGCCACTCGCAGCGATGCTGCAAAGCGGCCCCACGATGCATGAAATGCGCCGGGTCACATCACACCGGTGACTGCACAAAGACCCGAGACACGCCGGCCACATGTGCAAACTGAAACGGTTCGCACCCGGCGAACTACAAGGGGTGCTCGCGGTATCCCCGAGTAGCGTCGACGGTCAACGCGTCAACTCCGGGAGATCGGCCCACTGCATCGGCGAACCGGGGCCGTCCAGCTCCGCGAAACCGACAGCACGCGACACCGGCGAAGGCCGCTGGTTCTCTGCACCGGCTGGACTCGCAGGGAGGATTCGACGTGGCCAACCTCTTCCGTGCTCTGAAGACCCTCGGTCTGCGGCTCTGCGCTGCCTCCGGCATCGTGAAAATGCTGACTGCCGTCGAACACTTCGTGAAGGACGTCTTGGCAACGCTGGGTGTCTAGAAGAATCAAGCCAACCAAGATCCAGGGCAACAACTCATCTTCAAGGTCGGCCAGCGCCAGCAAAAATACCGAGCGACGCAGTTAGTGTTTCCAGCGCTGCGTTCGCATTCGGGAGGCTCGGGCGTTCCCCGGGCCGCCTGCTCTCACTAGGGTTTTTCCGAGGTGTCCTTTAGTGGTGAAGGCAAATGTCGGAGCAGCATTTTCCTCGGCCCCAGTCCCCATCCCTACCCACATATACTCTTCCTCCTACCATGCAACATGAACCGACATCTCCGCCGCGATAACAGACGACCACCGACGCCGCCGCCGCCGCACACCGTCACCGTCACCGACATCGACGACGAAGACCTCACCGACATCCGTGGCTGCCCTTCACCGCCGCCGGGAACAACTTCTCCGACGTTCAGTTACCAAGCAGCAACGACAGCGTGTAGCAACGTTCACCACCAACAACAACCCAAATTTCCATCGGGGCCGAAAAGGCGTATTGCCTACAGTGGCCTCTGCTGTTACTCCGCACCAGCAGGAATAATGATAATTTGATGATGATTGCTGATGATGCAAGCTTTTGCACTAATGCAGCCAAGAAAGGTGAAGGACATGCAGGTTGATTTTCCAAAAGCACATGACTACAGCGAAAATCGTTCGTTGTTGAAAACCAAAATCACACATCTAAAGCAAATGCTTCAGTGGGTTGATGAACGTAAAGTGTTTTATGAAGACATTATCAAATCAAGCAAAGTAAGCAGCGTAAAACAAAGACTGTCACAAAAGAAAAATAATTTAACAATGTACAAACAATAAAATCCGTCACGTTTGATGCAGAAAGACTATAAGTCATTTTTTCAAAATGTGTATTTTAAGTTAACGTTTGAGTTTAATTTAATACTTTTTGTAGGCTAAGTTAATAATAATACACCTACTTTACATATTCCTGTAGCAATAAATTAGGTTGCTTGCTCTTACAAAATACGAAATGGTTTTTTCGTTTCCTCAATATAGTGACTTAAAGGGTTTAAGAAATAACCGATTCAATTATAAAAACACTAACATGTAAGAATAAACATATTCTAATATTCAACAAAAAAATTTAATTTATCATTCAGTTAATTCAAATTGCTTCTTCAGTAAGTTCTAACAATCAAGATCAAATTAGAATCACAAAACAAATAAAACATCTAAACATAAACGTCACACAGGTGTTTCATAGATATAATAACAGTTGACAATTTACTCATATTGTTATAAAATTTCTTAATTTTACACTTTTAAAAGGTAAGTAACTTTGTAATTATAAGAAAACTTTCTATTTTTTAACAGATAATATTGTTATTTCGAAAGAAGGTGGTGATGGCAAGAGGAAAGAAGTTGACTGAAAAGCAAAAGCGTTTAATTATAGAAAATCCTGCAATAGGAAAGTCCATAAGACAAATGGTGATTAAGAGATCCCCTTGCGTTATTTTCAACTATATTAATGTAAAGCAAGATTATGGCAAGAAAAAGAGTACTGGAAAAAACCAAAGCTTGATAATAGGGCAGTGGCCGGCGAGGAGTCCAGATTAAACCCCATAGAGAAGCTATGAGGTTTTCTGGCACACAAAGTACACCAAAATGAGCGTCAATACAACACGGTAGACAAATTAAAGTCTGTCATTCTGAAAACTTGGCAGAATATCAGCAATGATACTCTACATAAATTAATTAATTGCATGATAAATCGAGTTTATCAAGTAATTAGTAATAAAGGTGGCAGCATTACGTATTAATAATGTTTGATTTTATTTAGAAGGTCAATTAAGTTTCCTAAAATATAATGTTTTTATAATTGTGAAATGGTTTAATATCTATATCTTTTTTGCTTTTAATTTTGTAAGATTCCAATAAACAAAATTAATCCAAAACTTGTTTTCTTAATGGAAAGTGCAGTTTAGAACCCGTTTTACCCTTAAAAAGTTGTTACCATTTTTTAATTGAAAAGATTTTGGTGTTCTTATAATTATGAAACGGATTGTATTGCTGTGTATTCTGTATTTTTAGACCCCACGAATTTACTAAGAACGCAACAAGAGGGGTAAACATTTTTAACGATTTGTCTTATGCGCTTTTTTACGAAACGCAACATGTCCACAAAATTCGAAAATTGAGATAGATAGCGTTGCGTTGTGGATACTAACTGGCTATCAACTAAAGTTATATTCTATAATGTACCTGGATGCAACATGTCCAATAGACTACGGCTCTGAATGCAAACCTCGTATCAGAAGGTGCAACATGTCCACAAATGCTCTGTTCCAAAGACCAACATTCTCAATTTTATCATTTAGTGGGGTTATGTTTGTAGCAATTTTGTTTACGATGTATTCAAGTAAATCTCGCGATTAGTAATAAGCCGTAAATTACTTTGGTAGCAACTATGGAAACTGATGGCAATGAAAGTGTTGTTGTGGGTGAAGGTAAAGCTGATAGAGGAACCAAAAAGAGAAAACCAGTAAGCAAAGTCCTGAGGTTAAAGAAGCAGAAAAAACGGTAAGTTATTATTCTCACAAACATTATTTAGGTGAATGCATCAAAGTTTTGTTTTTAGTTATGCAGATAGTGATATTAACTTGCACCACTTCACACCCACTTGCAAACACAGTAACTCTAACAATACTAAATTTGAGTGCCTAGATGTACTGAAGAAAGTTCTGTTTTCACAGATGCAAAAGATCTATACAGATACCATAAAGTTACAACAAGATAATCGTGTAAGTCAGTGAATGCAGGTACTAAATCCCAAACATCACTGATAACTTGCAAATGGGGCATTTCACGTGAAGCGGACAAGGAAAAAAGGTTCAAGTTTTCGAATTCAGTTGTATTTGAGTATGTTATACCTGTACATGTCCTCGACACAGATACAAAATATTTTTACAGTGGCAAGCCTGGTTCACAAAATATGGGTCTTTGAAGATTTTAGTAACCGTGAGGTATGTACTACTTCGAATGCCATTATTCAGTTTAAAAAAGGTATATTAAAATAAATTAACCACAGGATTTTATACTTCATTTAATGACCTTTTTAATCTCATAATTGGATTTCAAAAATAAAGAAAAAGTAACTAAAAAAAAACATAAAAAATATTTTTTTTATCGTTTTTTACAAAGTTCGCATTTTTATTTTTTTAAGTTCATTACAAAAAAGTTTATATTGTGTTTATACTCCATGCCAAGTTTCATAATGATGATCCTCACTTTGGCGCCGGAATCGTGGAGTGAGAAAAGGCTTGCTGAGGAATTTCATACATCTAGACGGCAAGCAAAAAAGGCAAAGGAACTGGTTGGAAAGAACGGTATTTTATCATCACCTAATCCACGTGGAGGTCAGAAACTGTCATCTGAAACGGAAAACCTAGTAAGAACATTTTACCTAAGAGAAGATATTACCCGAATAATGCCTGGAAAAAAAGACTGTGTCTGTCGAATTAGATGACGGAAACAGAGTGCATTTACAGAAGCAGCTGTCAATGTGCAACATCGATGAGTTATACCAACAGTTTAAATTGGAATATCCTGATACAAAGGTAGGCCTTATGGAATTATTCATATTGCGGCCTAAGCAATGCATTTTTGCTGGAGACTCGGGCACACATGTAGTCTGCGGGTGTATCAAAATGTGAAATTGATATTAAACGGTGGAAACATTCCATCTCTTACGTCTGAGTCAGCGATCCCTTTAACATCCTATAAAGATTGTCTAAACAAAATGATGTGTCCAAATTCTACATCAACTTGCCATTTGATAACACAAAAATCACCGTCAAACGAACATTGTAGCAACAGTCCTGACCTTACTGAAATTCGTATGCCCCTGAAAACAATATTTGATGAAAACCAAATAACAAGTTTGCAATTTAATACATGGAGTGGTACAGATCGCTTCATAGTCAACACTCAAATTCTTCCTTTAGATGATTTTGTAGATAGCCTGTGTACAGCTCTAGATATTTTGCAACCTCGTGCCTACATCGCAGACCAGCAAGCTAAACATTTTAAATCATTAAAAGACAATATTGTCGAAGGTGATGTTATTGTTCAATGCGATTTTGCTGAGAACTACAGCTTTGTAGTACAAGATGCTGCCCAGTCTTTCCACGGGAACAATGACCAGGCCACTCTTCTGACATCGGTTTATTATTATCGACAAGGACAAGACACAAAACACGTTAAAGTCTATAAAGCAAAATTTACAAACAAAATAAACACAAGAAGTAAAACGGAAGCACGGAGGTTATATTGGTTTCTGTATATATCGCTACATAGTAATGCACTGTTCGGTGGATGTTCATACTTCCGTGTGTGAAACCGGCTTCAAGCACGTGTTTTTCAGCCAATTTAAAAAGAGATTGCATTGATCACGCACTTTTATTACTGCATTGGTTCGCCGATTTTAGTATAATGCTATTATTGTAGCATTAAGGGGACCAAATTCGTACGAAGTGGTAGATGGATCCACTGGAGAATCAATGGGGATTCAAAATATATATATATATAATTTAAAGCCTTATGTCCAAACCTACGAGGATCTTTTTGTTGGTTCGGTCACTTTCAAATGTAATCTTTAATTCCATTTAAAAGCGAGGTTATGTGACATGTATTAGATGTAAATAGTTTCTATTAGTATAAGTATAGACGTAAGAGTATCGGTGTGGGAAGAACGAAAAAAAAGAGAAGATGACAAATGATGTTTACGAGATAACAGAGCCGTATAATAAAGAAAAGTAAATTAAATTAAGTGAAAAAGCAAAATTAGAAGAGTCATCAGGCAAGGTAGCACCCGCTGCTGTACAATCAACTAGAAGAAGTTATTGCTGAAAGGGATTTCCCTTTGAGAAGAAAAGGAAGTATTGGAGGAGCGTTGCAACCAACGTTTGAAAACGTCGGTCAATTGTGCTACGATAAGTCTGGTAGGGGATTCGACCCACACAGTAAAACTGTATAAAAGAAGTGAAGTAGTGAGTAAAAATAGGAGTATTTATGGTAGTTTTATAGCTAATACTTTAATTTTAATATTTATTTTTGTAATAAAAAATGATTATAAAAACATTACAACTTGAACCTTTTTTTCCCTGTTCGCTTCACGTTGAAATGCCCCAAATATTAAATCCCATAAACCACATACAATGCAAATTAATTACACAGTAAGGATTATCATGTACGTGGTAGGTTCCTTTTGCCTAATCCATACTTACTTCTATTACGTACGAGATGGTAACAAAACCTACAACGTTTATCAGGCGTTTTTTTCAAAACTGCTTGAAATCTCAAACAGAAGAAGTATATGGATTGCTAAACATATACAACATGGTGCACAAATGAAGGAAAATCAAGGAAGTGACAAGTATAAAGAAAGATAAGTTCATAGAGAAAAAGCGGGGCGAAATAAAATTTACTAGGTTACTAAAGCGCGTGAAAGTCATTGCAGTTGCAGTAAGTCTCAAAGATTGTACCCGCCTTCTACTTTAAACGTTTCTAAAATGTGGAAAATGTACCATTCCTCTGTAGAGACCAATTTGAAAGTGAAGTATAATTATTTTCATAAACTATTTGCTGAAAATCTTAATCCAAGATTTGGCACTCCAGCTACCGAAGTTTGCAGCTATTGTGAGCGACTAAAAAAGAAGATAAAGCAGACAAAGGATGCAGATTGGAAACGCACAGTATGTCGTGAACTAAATGTTCATCAAGTTAGAGCTAAGCAATTTAATTTGCTAATCAAAGAAGAAGATAAGTTTATTAGTGCCAACTAGAATTATTTTAACTATATTCTAAAATTGTATTAACTTAATACCTATTACTGGCATTTAAAATGGTACTAAGCTCTAGGTGGCAACTAAATCTTATTGGCCTATTTAAGCATGTTTAGCAAATGGTTAAAACCATTTTAACGTATATAGTACAGTCATTATAGTCATTTTTTTTTACCAAGTCAACAAAATTAGAACAGAATTTTTTCTTCAAAATACAGGGTGTTTCATTAATAATTGAAAATATTTTGACTGTAGAATCCTGAGCTCAAAATATTAAGATTTAACCCAAATCACTTAAATAAAATGTGGCTCCTTACTGAGTTACAGGGTGTTTTATTTACAAATGATTAATGAAACACCCTGTATATTTGTTTAATCATTTTATACAACATACTAAAAGTCCTGATTAATCCAAGGTGTGCGTTGTCCGCCATCTTGAAAAAATAGCGGCAGAAAGGAGCCCGAGCACGGTTTTTCGCTTATATCTCCGTAAATATTAGTCGTAGGTAAAAAAGTTAAAAGGAACAAATGAAAGAGCATAAAATTTCCTACAAAACCATGTCATCCGTTTTTACAAACTACCAACTAGTAATTTAAAAAAAATAGCGAAGAGAAAACTTATAATTTTCAAATGCGAAAAAAAGTCGCTTGGACGCCTGGATTCATTTTTTTTACCGCATAAATATGATACTGTTATTGACTCAAGACATAAGTATACGAATAGCAATTAGTATAAAATACACCTAAAATTATTTGAAACTTTCCTTTACAGAAGCAGTATATTTAAGTAAAAAACTAATAAAAAAAATGCGGGTATCTTAATTTAACATTCTATCATTTTGACTAAAAAAATTCTTATTCGGCCCCTAAAAACCAGTTTCACTATATCATCTGGTTAAATAAGTAGGGTAAGTTTTAGGTCACAATGCAGTCTTCTGTACTTCTTGTTAGGAGTAAGTCGCGTTTTTAAGGTTTAAATGCCGTTTGATTTTTTCTTACTTTTGTTGTGAGTATTTAGCATTTTTAATGCGATATGTGCGACTTTCGGTTCCATTTTTTTCTCATTTACTTATTCATTTTATTATTTTTTTCAGTATTTTGATTCAGATGAACTACTTAAAAGACATGAAAGTGAAAGAAAAATATAAAGTGTGTTATACCTTTAGGTGCAATCAACTGTAAGATAAAAATTTATGACACCGTGACATCCATCGATACAAATCTCCTTTATCAGCGAATTTTAAGTACGCCAGCAGGCAAACAAATGAAAATCCTTACATTCGAATCAACCCCTTAACGACACAACCCGATTTTACTCGGGTTCGAGCTCGAGTCCGTTTTCCTGTAGCCCAAGTTAACTCGTGCAAAGATTCCCATCCTTATACAGGCTAAGTTTGATGATATACCGACTCTAAATACATAACCCGAGTTATTTCGATCATGTTAATTTTAGGTTTTGCCGGTAGATGTTGATACCTGCCGTAAAT